>JABUQX010024148.1:5000-20000 GCA_015478945.1 Trachelipus rathkii
GAATAGGACCTATACCCAAAATGGTCGACAGGTCAAAGAGTCGACGCGAGATCAAAAAAATTTCCTGTACAGCCCTCCTCAGGCGTTAGGATAGGTTAGGTTAGGTTAGGTTTGGTTAGGGTAGGTTAGGTTAGGTTAGGTTAAGTTAGGTTAAGTTAGGTTAGGTTAAGTTAGGTTAAGTTAGGTTAGGTTAAGTTAGGTTAAGTTAGGTTTTGTTGGATTCTTTAGAGAAACAGCAAAAAAACAGATTTTCTTTTTTACTAATGTCGCCATTTGGGTATAGGTCCATAAATACAGTGAAGGACGCATGAAGCACACGAACAAATTCGGGTCCAGGGTCCAGTGTTTTTAATATACATTATATTAAACAGTGTTATTTGTTTTGTTGGATGTCAGGACTATTAAAAAGATATAAGTGATTTAATTTATCTATTCTGTGAGCTTATATTTTTAATTTATCATTATTCTTATATTTTTCTGAACAAACCAATTTTTTATTTAATATTTCTTAAGAGTAATTATTGTTAATTACATCTTTCTACTTCTAACCCATCAATTAATAATGGACTATAAATTGATAATCATTAAAATGTTATATTACTTAATCAAAAGGTACAAAGAAATAACAGGTTAGAATAACTTAAAAGCTTAAACCTAACTTAATAAAACTTAACTTAAACTATAACTTAAGTGGATAACTTAAAAGCAGTGTTTATAAACTTTAAAAATATGTGAAAATAAATAATTATCTTAATATAATAGTAAATAATACACAATATACTTAATGTTAATTAACATCCTTGCTAATTTTGTTCAATTAATACCAATAAAATATGAAATTAAGAACATATTTATACATATCAGGAAAAGTTTACATTAGAAATTCAAAAAAAAAAAATAAATATAAATAGAAAAAACTAAAAAAAAAAAATAGTTTCAAAATACAAAATTAAAAAATGTTTTACCAACTTATATATATATATATATTATCATATACTATATATACTATATTATAATATATATATATATATATATATATTATATATATATATATACTATATATACTATATAGTATAATATATATATATATTATATTATATATATAGATATAATTACCAAAGATTGGAAAATTCTTAAGATATATATATAATATATATAATATATATATAATATAATATAATAAATATATATCCATATAATATATTATATATATAAATCTTATATAATATCTTCTATTTATATTTTCTAGAATCTACTTAAAAATAGTCTGTATGATTAGTCTATATTACAAACTTATATATTTGTAAGTTATATATATTTTGTAATTTATGGTTGCTTTGCCAAACGGGAGTTCTCGGTAGTCCCATGCTATTAATTGTACATAATATTAAACGTCTTAGTGATATTTTGGGTTGGTTGGAATGATCAGAAGCTATTTAATTGGGTGTTTTATAAACTATACTATATATATATTATAGTCTATATATAGAATATATCAATTGATATCTATTATATATAATACTATATATATATATATATATTATATATTTTATATATATATAATTACTATATATAATATTATTTATATTTATAAATATATTATATTCACTTGTAACGAACCTTATATTTGCGATGTCAATTATTACTAATAAGTAAAGAGCATAGTTGAAAGATCTCGTTAATATACACATTGACCATACTTATATCTAACCAAGAATGTGTGGTTTTCTTTACAGATCTGGACAGAGCATTTAGTTTAGTTTTGAAGGCAGGTTATATATATAATATATGATATATATTATTAATACTATATATTATAATATATTATATTATATTATATAAATATTATTATATACTATTATATATCATATATATATATATAATATATATATATATAATATAATATATATATATATATATATATATATATATATATATATATAAGTTTTAAATTTGATAATTTACTTTATATTGGATTAAGCAATTCATTTTTCCTGAGAATATTTTTATAAAACATAATATTTTCACATGTTTAAACGTTCCCGTAGAATTGATAATTTTTGTGATATTTTAAATTTAAAATTTTGAACATAATTTTAATTTTCTATCTTCCTTTATAGTATACTCCCCGTAAATTTAGAAAATATAATATTTTCAAAAATATTTTATATATTAAAAAGCTAATATATACTTAATTATAAACTTATATGAGTATTTAATATACTCCTATAATAACTAGGTTATATATATATATATTCTATATATATAATATATATATATATATATTATATATATATATATATATATATATATAATAATATATATATATACTATAATTATTATACTATTATATATTATATATATATATATATACTGTATATTATATTAATATAAATATATATATTATATATATATTATATATATATACTATATATTTAATAATAATATATATATATATATATATATACTAATAATTATTATATTATCACTATAATGGCAGCCAATTAAGTTTAAAGGACCTGATATTATCGATTTCGCAGAAGGCATCTTGAGAATGAATAAGGTATAAGAAGGTGGAAAATAGAAGGCAGAAAGAGAGGTTCAAGACTTTTACAATTTAGAATCAAGAGATCGTTTAGGAAGCATTAGCTGAGTAAGTTTGGGATCAAACAGCTGGAGAAAGAAAGTATTAGATTGTGTAGAAAGACTATCAGTGACACGAATTCTCCTCAAAGGAGATGGAATGCGACTAGAAATTCAAAAAGTTAAAGAGAGAGAGAGGAGAGAGAGCAGAGAGAGAAGAGAGAGGGAGTTTGAAGAAGAGACGGAGATGTCTGACCGGGTGCGGGGGGGTGACAGAGAGGATACGCGAGAGAGCGAGAGGAGAGAAGGAGGGTAGAGAAGTGAGAGGAGACCGGAAGAGAGACCGAAAAATGAATGAGAGAGAGAGGAGAGAGAGAGAGGAGAGAAGAGAGAGAGGAGAGAGAGGAGGAGAGAGGGAGAGAGAGAGAGAGAGAGAGAGTATGGCAAAGCAAAGCAAAAAAGACCTAGGCTTCACCCTTTCAAGGAGAACTGTTTAAGGGGAAACTACCACAGATGTTTGATGCGTACTCCATACCAGAGCGAACGACACCTCTTATATACAGAGAAGGCGGTTGGGGCGAAACGTAAATCTGATTTTGTCTTCATAAGAACAAACGTCTCAGAAGATTCATTAGTAACAAACCGCTTGATCCTTCCGAGAAAGATCAACAACAACAACAAAAACAACAACAACAACAAACAAAACAACAATAAGGGGAAAGAAAAAATTTGAGATGAATTGAAGACTTTCTCTTCTCTACTCAATATTGACATAATTATGCAATAAATAGGGGTACGAACACAAAAGGAACTATTCACTAAGATATTGAGTTTCGAAGCTTAGGTTTACCATAAAAGAGAATGAAATGATGGGCGGTTCAAACAATTTTAATTCGTATAGTAACTTATTATTTGTTGGCTGGTTCTATTTTGCAAAATGTTGTTTTGACTTTTTGCTACATTTTTAAAAATGTCTAAGATTTAATTTTGGGATGAGGTCTTTATGTATATTATATATATATATATATATACTATATATATTATTTAATATATATATATATTTTATATATATATATATATATATATATATAATATTATATATATATATATATATATATATATATATATTAGTATATATATATATATGATATCTCGTCCCCATTGTATGAGGACAACTAGTCCCCATGAGGGACTATAAAAACGACTGCCAAATATCTCTCATATATAAATTTAATCCATCTACCGAATTATTTTTTTTCTTATGTTTAAATTTCTTCTGACCTATCTACTTAGGTTACGATAAGTTTTGTTAGTATACACAGTAAATCTTCATGTGTGATTATAACTTCTACAATCAAAATTATCATAACCTTACTATTTTTCGAAACAAAGTAAAAAAAAATATCTATTTTTAAACACCGAATTAACGAATCCTTATAATTTACGTAATTTTTTATTAACAGTATCGGGCAACGTTTTATACCAATTATTCAAAAAAACATCGACTTAATTTTTTTTAAAAAAATATACGATTTTTAGAACTGATTATCGTTATTAAAATGTATGTTTGAGTTTATAGATTCCACACTGGAGACATCATTTTAAAATTTTCAATTTCGTGGGATGGTTCCTTTTCACATAGCTAAGCATATATATATATATATATATAATATATATATATAGATATATATATATAATATATTAGTAAATAATATATATATATAGTATAATTAAATAATATACTATATTATATATATATATAATATATATATTATATATATATATATATATATAATATATATATATAATATATATATCATTAGGGATGTGCGACCAATATTCTGGTAAGTATTTCGGTTAATCGGGCCTTTATTCGGACCAAAATGCCGAATATTCGGCATTCGGCTTTTGGCCGAACTGCGAATTCGGGCCGAATATGAGCTTTATAAACAATATAAATTACGTCAACAATGAAGGAAAGTCTATTTTCAATTTTAAAATTTTAAAGTTTAGAAACTTTATTTTCAAAAAAAAATAAAAAATAGCCAAATTTTGTAGCCCAAATGGCGAAAATCTTTGTCATTTGTCAGATCCTATTAAGGGCCTTTGACAATTTTTCTCAAATATTCTAAAAAAAATAGAATTCACTTTAGTGATACGGGATACATGGACCCAAACTATAGATATAGTGGGTATTTATGTATAAGGGAGAGTGCTTAGGCTATTTAAATTTCGATGTTTTAATTTCACATTTTTGCACTATGGCATTTCACGGTTCAATGATTATGTCAGAAGTCTGTTTTCTTAAAGATATTTTATCTACTTGCAGAAGCATATCCTCTCACTTTTACCATTCAGCAACACGGCAGCTGCAAAGCTTTAAAACTTTACAGATGCAGCTGAATGTCTCAAACATAGCATAAATTTGAACTTAATGTCAAGACTTTTCTATTACCAACGCTGGAACCAGAACTTATGATATGCGTTAAAGATGTTTGAACAAAAAGTATCCCCTATCCTATACGCTGCTGAATGCATCAGAAAATGTTTGACTGATTTTCAGTTGGCAAAAATTATTATTCCATTTACTTGAGCCATTTGAAAACATCACTAAAACAAGCATTTAACGTGAAGTAACAGTCGCCAAGTGAATTCCATTTTTTCCTTTAGCAATCAAATCTTATTTTTTTAAATAGGCCATTTAAAAGCAAAAAGCTTTCAGTGGGAATAATTTACCACTCGTTTTGAAGAGCTTAAGAGAAATTCAGTACAGTAGAAAAAAAGACACTTTCTAAAGTTCTATGGATAAATCCTTTGTGTTGGTGCTACTTTCTTAGGATCCTGCGGATTCAAGAGCTAATTTTTCAACATGAAATCAGAATAATCAGTTGTAGTAAAAAATATGGTCTTTGAGGCATGGAAAGAAATGCCTGAAAATTTAGAGCTCCTGACTCTTCTGCTGGCGATGATTTACGTAGATAGTGGGGAAAGTGAAACTGAAGGTTTCCATTATCACTTCTTTAATGGATTGTCTTAAAGAAATTGTGCCGCATCAAAATCGTCATACAGAAAGAAAGTGAGAGTGAAAAAAAGGAAAGTCCCATTCTTTTGACGATGATGTGATTATTGTACATAAAGTAAAAGGCTAATATGGAGATTACATCAAGAAATAAACAAATATATAAGGTTGCCTACTTTGACCACGTGAAAGACCCAATGATATTCCCTTCCATTGGTGGAAAAACACTGGAAAAAAAGGTTTACTTGAATTTGAAAAAAAAACTAGCAATAAAATAGCCTTTCAGCCTCCACCGTTCATCAGTCGTAAGAGTGACAGAAAAATATTCTTAGTAGAACAGGTAGGAATATTGGATGAGTCACAAGAAATAGTTATCCCTGAAAATGGGAAGAACTGCTAATGTTCTGTCAGTTTAACCTTAGAGCGTATTCAAATGAAGTTTAGTTTAATATTTTTAACTACGAAAACTTTTTCAATTTGTCATTTCAATTATTTTTTTAATATGTGAATAAAGCTCAACCGGTAAGAAGTTAGTTATTTAAATTTTGTTTTATTTTTTACTGTATATAACAGTGGGTAAACATTGAATTTCTGGGACGGGGTTCCAACAATTGATTATTGTGTGCTGATACCAAAAATGTAATCGGGTTTTGGCCATATCACACATCCGCATTTCGTGTGAGTATTGTGGTGTACACAGATTGTTTGTAAAATTTTTATGATTGTACTTTTTTCAAGAGGGTCTAATCACAATTATTGGGATATATATTTATATTATATATATATATATATATATATATATAATATATATATATAATATAATATATATTATGTATATATTAATATATATATATACTATATAATATATATTATATATTATATATTATATATTATATTATATATAATATATATATATATATATATATAATATATATATGATATATTATATATATGGATAATATAGTAAGGAAGGAGAAACAAATCGCCAATGAATATGATACATGTCTATTGATAGATATTATGTTTTGTAACAGAAATAACACCAACTATTGAATAAAGAGGTAATATGGGACAACAATGGATGTTAATAGAAGGAATGGGTTTAGTTCATGTAAAACATACCTACGATGGTAGTAACTTTCCTCCTCTTCGTAGACGATCTACTGTGCATAGAGTCTTGGAATACCCTCATCAGCTCCAACAATAGTCGGCACATTTCATTGATACCACCACTTTTGTCCTGGTATAGTGCGTAAAACGTCCTTCCATGAAACTTTAAGAATTCTTGATGAAAAGCGTTCAACCCTGCTCATTTCACTAACATCGCCTAGGTTATCCGAAAATTTTCTAGGTGAGAATGTAAGTAGTCCAACTTTATACTCATTCTACTTCCATTGAGAATGAAAACGTTTAGCGTTCCTTATACATGTTAGGGTTCTCCGGCTTTCCATGTTCCCCCAAGAAAAATTCTGTGCTTACATCCTGAAAAAAGCATTCCACCTCTTTGCCCTCTAGACAACAGTGCTTTTGTTGTAGCAAAAGGCAGCAATCACGGAGGAGTGTTCCGTATTGTGGGCCATCAAATATCCCGGCTTTTTTCCTTTTCGTCACTCAGACCAGGAAACGTTGGGCATAATATATAGCGAAAGGCATTCACCATCATTGGCCAAGGCCTTCAAACAATGTGTTTCATCAAACCCGAGTTTTATGTGTAGTGGAGGTAAGATGATGTTTTCTTCCTCTGACAAGTAGGTAGTTCACGTACCGAGGTTCCTGTCACCTTGGCGTCAAGAGTGGGGTTTCCCTAGTGGGGCATTTTCCTTTTGGTCTCCATGATCCTTTCAGCCGCGGCGTGTCCCAATTTAGCACAGGAACGCAGGTATATTTGTGTTATTGGAAACCTGCTGTGAGCCGAGCAAATTATTTACCGTCATTTTAACGGTCGACGGCATATTACCATCATGTTACCTGGATATTTGTAGCCTCTCCAAAAACTGTCTTGATTTTTGCATTACTCCTCTCTCATTCCTCTACCGAGTTACACCCCTACTTGGAACCGAAAACTACCGTGTTGCCGTATTGTTGTAACAACACACACGTTTTTTAAACTGCTCTGGAATGTGTCAATAAAACGTCGGCCACTCACCTGCATCGTATGCTGGAGTCCCATAGCGATAGTAGGCCCTCGTTGCAACTTCCATGCATAGCACAAGGTTTACCATCTGACTGGAGAGCCTACGCAGGCTCTAAGGTTACCATCTGACTGGAATAAAATGTTACTCTTGTGCCATGGTCCAGTAGTTTCATTTTTCATTGCAACCCTCGAAGCAAGACGCTCAGGACAACTTTTCGGCGAATATACAAACTTTTCATTACAAGATCCGTTCAGTTCACCCTTGGGTGAAACAATTGACGGACCACATCCGCCTGTATTTCAGATGGATGATAGACATTATCCCACGTCATTGGCATCCATACATGTAGACGTCACTAAAGTTACCACATTGCTCCCGCAATATCGACCGCAAATGGTAAACTTGCTGCTACCTGTAGATAAATGCCCCGGAAGCGTAAACCGTCATACAGCCTACGTGTGCGCCACATGAATTTTGTTTCTTATTCCTAGGATATGCAAAAATAGGGGATCCTAATGGATTGCACGAAAACCGGGATGTGTACAAGCAAATCCGAGGAATATAATCATGGGAATCAGCACCCCCGAATTACTATATATCTGGCTAACAAAAGTCCAGTCAAGAAAAATTTACCCTTTTTTTGGCTTGACCAGTGTTAAGTTTTCTTTTTAGTTTTTCCCTAAAATTGGTATGACCCAAAACTTTGAAAAATAACTAATCTTCGTGGCCGAATAGCGTTACAGTGAAGTGATTTTTATTCGGCCGAAGTATTCGGTATGTCGGCCAGCCGAATAGGTTTTAGCGAATATTCGGTATTCGGGTTTTTCACTATTTCACATTCGGCAATCCCCTCAATTATATATATATATATAACAGAACTAAAACTTATGTTAATAAAATATTTCTGTTGTATTTGATATTAAAATATTAAAGAAAGCATTATATTTATTATTATTAATTATTATTATTATTATATTATTATTGATCTATTATATTATTAGTAATATTAGGTAGTTGTAGTAGTAGTAGTAGTAGTTTTGGTAGTGGTTAGAGTAGTATATAGTATAGTGTTAGTGGTTGGAGTAGTAGTAAAGTAGCATTAGTAGTCGTATTATTCTATTATTATTATTATTATTATATTAATTTATGATTATTATTATTGTATTATATATTATTATCATGTATCATTATCATTATCATTATCATTATCATTATCATTATTATTATTATTATTATTATTATTATTTTTATTTTTATTTTTATTTTTATTTTTATTTTTATTTTTATTTTTATTTTTATTTTTATTTTTTTATTTTTATTTATTTTTGTTATTATTATTTAATATTATTATTATTATTATTATTATTATTATTATTATTATTATTATTATTATTATTATTATTATTATTATTATTATTATTATTATTATTATTAAATTAATGTTTTATTATTATTTTTATTATTACTGTCACTTCGGAATTTTATTTGCATTATTAAAAAATTTTAAGAATTTTAATAAAATATTTTAATATGTTATGCCTGCACTGGCAAAGTATTTGAAATTAAAATGTTCAATATATATATATATATATATATTATATATATATATATATATATATATATAATATATATATATATATATATATTATATACTATATATTTCTGTGATATGTAATACTATATATATATTTATATATATATATATATATATATATATATATATATGAAAAATTTAGTATATTTATTATTATTATTATTATTATTATTATTATTATTATTATTATTATTATTATTATTATTATTATTTATTATTATTATTATTTTTATTATTATTATTATTATTATTATTATTATTATTATTATTATTATTATTATTATTATTATTATTATTATTATTATTATTATTATTATTAGCAATTTTTTGAATTAACCTTGGAGACTATTCATTGATATTAAGGTATATTTTTGATGAACAAAATTAATAAGAAATGAAATTTAAAAGGACAAGTTGAAATTAATAGCAAAGATTTTTCCCTATTTGTAATAGATTTTGTTAAACCCCTTTGTTAACTGTCTTCTAAATATTTTCCAATACATTTCTAGTAAAACTTGGAACACCCTTCATTCATACGTTCACCTTATTGTGACGTACAGTCTCTCACACATGTCTTAGCCAGTTTAATCTTGATTTGGACATATATTGTGACGTACAGTCTCTCACACATATCTAAGCATGTTTAATCTTGATTTGGATAAATAATTTTGTTTTTGTTTGTGTGTAGCAGGAAAGAAATATGAATTTAAAGAAATATGAATTTGAGAAAGTGAATTTGAAATTCAATTGGAGAAGGCATTTATACTGAAAGAAATTAGCAATATTGCTGTAGAATATGTTATATAACCCAAGTTTTATTACAATGGAAGGACTTAATAGTATGGAAAACTTGATTAATATCTGTTGGGTAGATCATAGGAAAATATAATAGAACACATGTTGGGGGATAGCTCAGTGGTAAATCATCGAGTATATTGTCCTCAGTCGCAACACGCGGTGGTTTAATCCCGGAGAAGGCAGTAATTCTTTACCATCCCATTATATGTTCTTTGTTTAAGATAGAACACATTTGATATCAGTAGTGTAGAATTCTCATGAAAGAGCGAGTACATAGGTATAATCCATTGAGCTATTTAGATTTCATTTGATGACAGTGGCGTACGTAGTAGGGGGCTGAGGGCATACAGCCCCCCACCTCTGAAATTTTAAATCAAATAAAACCAATAAAAAAACGATACTCTGAAAAAATCACTCATACACCAGTGTTTGAGGCTAACTCAGTGAATTTTTCTTTAATTTTAATTCTTCAAAAAAAACATAAAAGGGAAAGTAAAATTTATTATTATTATTATTATATTATTATTATTATTTATTATTATTATTATTATTATTATTATTATTATTATTATTATATTAATTATTATTTTCACTTTTCAGTTTAGTTTTATATCATTTATGAAAACAATGAAAAATTTAATAAAGAAAAATATATAAAATAAAGTATAATAAATATGAATTAGAATATATATATAGTTATATATAATATAATATATATATATATATTATTTTTAATTAAAATTAAATAATATATTATATAATATATATTATTACTTAATATATAATATTATGATAATATTGTTGTAATTCCAGTTGTGTTTCCCCTTGATAGTGATGTCGTGTGCTGCCAGTTCGACAAGCACAGAAAAAGGTGACAAGAACCAGGGGCTAAATACGGGGGCGAGCGGTAACGTTAAGTGGGCAACCACTAAGATGCGAGTGAAGATACGGCATGAGGAAAAAATGAGAGGAGGAAAGCCGGCAGGAGAATAAACTATATAAGGATAAGCATGCCGAGAAAGCGAAGGCTCAAACACTTTATCGAAGCGGCTCGAATAAGCGCTAGGCCGGTCCGCACCGCCGGTATTAGGGGGGAGAGAGTAAGCGTCCTCAGCTGACGAGATAGGGGTATGAGTAGGGGGGCCCCAATTGAATGAAGATAGCGTGAGAAATGATATAAAAGAGAGTAGGCGGTAAGAAGAAGGAGCAATAGACAACGGGACGAGGTACAGTAGTAGACGCGAGAGACGGGGTAAAACCCTGAAAAGAGAAAGAGTCAGCCACTCAAAGGGCCTCAATAGCTAAGGACGGGAAAGAGAGAGGAGAGCAGATGATATAGAGAACTCAACCGAACAGGTGGACAGATGCAGATAAGGAATCAAGGCTGAGAGGCAGAGATGTGCCGGGTGGGTGGTATAGAATACAGGACAAGACAGCCTATATATATAATTACTAGGTGAAACTCTCTCTAAAGCGGGCTGAGTGGGACAGCAGATAAAAAGTCAGGTACTCGAATGAAGAATTATCTACCGCGATGCTTGCAGAGGTTCTGGACCATATAATAGCCAGACTTGTTGCAAAAAGTAGAATTATCATGGAATACGAGACTAAAAAGAAGGCGTGAGAACACGAACAAATAACAGAAAGCAACCTCGGAGAAAGGCGGCAAGAAATACGAGAGCCGAATCGAGAGAATTGCCCTAGCAATGGATAGAGGAAAACAAAAAAAAAGAAGCTGTTAGCTATAGTGAAGAAGGGGAAGAATGAATAAGTCGACCGGTATGCGAAGAAGAGCGGGAGGAACAGAGGAAGAGAGACCGTGGAACGGACGGAGGGGAAAGGGCACAAGAGCGGGGTCAGGCCGAAGGGAGCGGGGAGGAGAGGGGAAAGGAAGGAGGAGGAAGGAGAGGAAAAAGAGAAAAAGGGCGAAGAAACACGAAAGACAAAAAGGAGGCAAGGGTAGAAACGGACACGGAGGGAGAAAAAAAGAAAAAAGAGAGCGGAGAGGAAAGGAAAAGGAAAACAGAGCGAGGGAAAGTAGGACCGGGCGAGGGAGTCGAGAGAAAGCAAGTGAGAAGGGAAGAAGCAGTAAGTCAAGACAGTATAAACAGAAGAGACCACGAGGTGAAGCAGCTCCGCGGCAGGCAGCGGAAGACAGCCTGGAGAAAAACGACGGCAGGACAACGCTAGAGGAAGCCGGAGGCGCGGGAAAGAGGAGACGGAAAAGAGGAAGATAGAAAACGACAAGAAAAATGACCCACAAAGCACGAGCGACAAAGGAGAAGCGAAAAAAACAAGGAAGAACGACGGAAAAGACACAAGGCGAAAAAAAATACAAACCAGCACAAGAGGAACTTAAAGAAGCGCGCACAAAGGAATTGAGAGTTAACTGCCTCTTCTTTTGTAAACTTTGCTTTCCTCCGAAATGTTATCGTTGTCGTTGTTAAGCACCACGTTAATTCTATTTCTTTTTTTATCTTTATACATAGTTTCCTCAAGAGTTGGGGAAAAGCCAGATTCTTTTTCAAATAAATGCCCAACGGGATCATTTCGGGATCGTTTGAAAGTGTTTAAATTGAAGGGAGTTGGGTAAGTTGAGAAAGAGTGTTCAAAACTTTATTAATGGAGTATATGCAAGAAAGAGCATAGCGGATATCTAAGGTTATAAAGTTGGACACAAAAATAGATGAGAAGGAGTGGAAGGATGAATCATGTGAGCTCTCTCTCTCTCCTAAGGTAGAAATATACGAATGGAGAGTTCAGAAGAGTATCGTCCTTTGTAATAGCGATAGTTTGGGAGAGTGAAATAAAAGTTCGATGATGAGAAAGCGACTGGAGAGAGAGAGAGAGTTAATAAAAGCAGGAGAACTGATGTTGAAAACCCTGAGAGAGAGAGAGAGAGAGAGAGAGAGAGAGAGAGAGAGAGAGAGAGAGAGAGAGAGAGAGAGAGAGAGAGAGAGAGAGAGAGAGAGAGAGAGAGAGAGAGAGAGAGAGAGAGAGAGAGAGAGAGACTATACTCCATTTTTTCAAGGAGAACAGGTAATGTAAACCGCCCAAGATATGATCCCATATTCAATACATTGGCGAACAACACTCTTATACAGAGAAAATAACTTGGTGAACAGCTGTAGGCTTCCCAGAACACTCTAACATATTAGAAGTTTGTTGAGCGAGGGGAACAATTTGTTTCCTTCAGGAATTGTTCACGATAGGGAAAGGGAAATTAAGAGCATTAAAATTATGAGTTGTGCGATTTCAAAGACGCTGCAGTTGTGCAGAAGATTGTATAGATTATTTTTAAATGAAGAAACTTAGTTTTTGAGCAATAGAAACCAACCATATTTTTACTGTTTCTTCAAGAGTTAATAGAAAGATGAGATGGCTTGTTTTTCCAAGGCAACCATCATAGGATTAATTATGTGTTGCTAAATGGGTCATCTTTCAAGTTGGAAGAAGTAATAAAGGATAGAAAAATAAACGCAAGAGTGTATAAGAGATGAAGTAATGGACAGATCAATAATGAAAAGAGAGAATGAGCATAAGCTTCCAGTAAGAAGGGAACGCTGAAATGGGTAGGAAGAGACGAGACAGTTTACCAGGAAGGGTGAAAGCTCGGAAGAGCAATTTTGAGATACACAGGAGGGATACCGTCAGGATCGTACCCCTTCCTGGTGATAAGCTTGGTGAACAGACACATTATCTTCAAAAGAAGTCATAGTAAAAGGCATAAATGAATTGGAAAAAGGGGGAAATAGCTTCTTATTAGCCTAAATCAGAGGTTTCCAAATACAACCCGCTGACCAACACCGACCTGCGAGCTCAACCGATCCGGCCCGCATTTGAATGCACTGGTTTTATCTTTAAGACACTTTTAATTAAATTAAACACTTACAATTAAACACACTGTAAGAAACTATAGTCACAAAGAACAAAGTAGTCGCACTATATTTCTCTTTTTAGATCGTACTTATAGCTCCGAATTCAAACATTGGTATGATGACCTACCTAGGTCTTGGCCCTTGGGACTTAGTGGAGGAGTCAGTTTGACCCTTAGACTAAAAAAGTTTGGAGACCCCTGGTCTAAATCAACGGTTCTCAGCCTTGGGAACGCAAAATAAAATGTGTAGTGGCGTAATGAACTTCAAATTCACTGAAAGAATATATCGAAAAGAGATGGGGTGTCTTTCAAATGTCACTAATTTACCAAATTTGTTTATTTTTGGTTTGTTTGCTTAATTTGCTTGACCTTAATGAAAATTAAAACTTTTTTCGTCATTTTAAATATTTTATTATTGAAAAAAACTTAAGCTACCTTTTTTTGGCCTTTGATGGAAAATCTGTCTCGTATGGGATGGTTTTTGAAAAAGTTTATTGAAATATCCCTCGGAGGGGTAATATATCCCCTAATATTTCTGAATCTGAAAAGGGAATATAAAGAATATTTGGCAAATCCTCGTCTACAATAACAAAATTTTGATTCTAAGCGTGCAACTTGATTTGAAATATATATATATATATATATATATATATATATATATATATATATATATATATATATATATATATATATATATATATATATATATATATATATATATATATATATATATATATATCTATATATATGATATACTATCTAGATTTACTTATGATATGATATATATGATATATATATATATATATATATATATATACATAAGAAGTCTGAACTTTTTAATATTAATAGCCCGATTATATGAGTCATTTTTCACTAGATTTATTTAGACAGTTTTGGGTTGTAGTTTGGAAACCTCTGATTTAGACAAATGAGAAGCTATTTCCCCTCTCTCCAATTCATTTATGCCTTTTACCATGATTTCTTTTGAAGATTA
>JABUQX010024148.1:25000-42668 GCA_015478945.1 Trachelipus rathkii
TCGAGCCAAACTACGATTAACAATTATCCATTGACAAATTTGCATGCTTCTAGCGTAGTCAATTGGTTGGACGTACTGTACACGATGTAGGTAGTATGGATATAAGCCATGTTCATGCAGCGTTTGGATAACTCTTGTTAAAGGAATTTCAAGTTGAGCTGCAATTCTTCGTGAGCTGGTCGTTGGACTCTGTTTCACTAAATCCCGAATGCCTTCTTCTTCATTTACATCTTGTCTACGGGCACGTTCAGATCTGAACTGCATACTTGGAAGTTTAACGGTTTCACACAATGTGCCGAATGTTTGGGTAAATACATTTTTATCCGGATTTCTACGATGCGGAAACCGTTGGAGATACTCTTCAACCACAGCTGTGGCATTTTTGTTGCAAAAACCACAAACAAACATAATAATCGGATACTCCAGATTTGAATAGATTGTTTTACATCTTTATCTCGGTTGTCACACAAATTAATTCATAACTGACAGATTCATCGTTGACAGATGATACCTTGAATGTGTTGTTTACCATTTGCTAGTATACTTCCGTAGTTGTTGGAAAAATAATCTTCTCTCTCTCTCTCTCTCTCTCTCTCTCTCTCTCTCTCTCTCTCTCTCTCTCTCTCTCTCTCTCTCTCTCTCTCCTCTCTCTCTCTCTCTCTTCTCTCTCTCTCTCTCTCTCCTCTCTCTCTCTCTCATCTCTCTCTCTCTCTCTCTTTTAAGAAAGCTGTAATTGGAGACCAATCCAAATGGTGGACAGGAAAAATGGTCCAAACAACATCAGAAAAAATTCCTGTACAGCCCGTCGCAGGAGTTAGGAAAGATTAGGTTAGGTTAGGTTAGATTAAGTTAGGTTAGGTTAGGTTAGGTTTAGCTGGATTCGTTAGAGAAATTATAAATAACCAGATTTTTTTTTTTACAAATGTCCTCCTATTTTCCTGTCTACCATTTTGGTATAGATCCCCATAATTGGAAAATAAATTACAAATCGGATTACAACTTTGACGTTTTTTAGCCATATATGTATGTGTATAACACACTCCCGGGGTTTGGTGCGTTCCTCCGATCACCTCTTACTTATAATATTATATATATATATATATATATTAGATATATATATCTATATATATAAATATACCCACCAATCGTAATACGCTAAAACATATATATATATAATATATATAATGCTAAGAGAGAGAGACAACACAACACCACAGTGATTGCATGGCGAGGGCCGCAGTTCGATCCCCAATTTCGGATCCTAAGTAGAAATTACAGAGAAGTTCCCACGACCCAGAATAGCTATTGCGCGTGAAGTGCGACACTTTCAATAGAGATAGAACACGCCCAAACACAACTAGAACGAAAAACCCTTATAGACCCAAATATATTACTACTATTATATAATATATATAGTATATAAACTAAACATAGCTATATATATAGCTAAAATAATAAAACAAAACAAAAACCAAAATATATCAACACGATCACACGTAACCTAATTCACAATCTCACCAACTAACAGAATCAAACTATAAAGAATCCAAAACATGTAACAAACCATTAAATATATATATATACTAATATATATATTGTGAATTGTGAATAATAGTAAAGGAGCGAAGTGAAAGAGGATAGGAATTAAAAAATGCATGAAGAAAAGGCTCAATCGCTGCTAATGATGATATCTCGGATACAGCGAGGAGAACAATGAGATAATGTCAGAATGGCGCACGATGAATATTAATTAGAATGACAGAATAAAAAGATTGAGATAAGAAGGTTAACTAGCTTTGAATGACCTTTTTAAGATACAATTAAAGAGAGGAAGAAGCCCAATACAATGGAGGTTATTGGACATTAAAAACAAAATATATAATAAAGGAGTATTAATACATATTTAAAAACTCTACATATATAGAGACTGCCTATATTTACCTTTAGAAAAAAATTAGGATAATGAAACGACTGTTTCTTAAATGAGATCATAATATATATATATATATACATATATATAGCTATATCTCTATATATATATACTATATATTATATATATATAATAATCTGGCGGCGCTCCGTGGCGCTGGTTGCAGGTTTGGGCAACCACCATTTTATACAACTTGCAGTTAGTGTGCAAATATCTGATTATTTTATTATTCTTTAATTTTTTTAGAAGGATTAAATATAAAATATTTTTAACATAAATCATTAAAAAATAATTGCCCAATATATCTATATTAACACATCCAACTCGATCTATATATATCTACATTGCGAACAAAAAAAACAAATCAAACTTCAAAGTTTAGCTATTCAAATCCAACCAAAACTGATTCAAAAAACCAACAATGAATATTATAGCAGACAAGAACTCTCCATAACAACACAATGGCACCAAATTATATTTTCTATGGAGGAGGAAAAAAAATTTGTAGAATCAATTTCAAGTTTTTCCGCGGTTACCTTATATCGCAATTTGAGTCGTTGCGCGTTGACTAAATCAAGAATCAAAAAAACACGGCTTGTGTTTATACAAACTGACTACGAAAAATCTCAACAACTCTTAAAAAATGACATACGAAAAACAAATTTCACAGAAAATTGACCTTTCAAAATTTAACGTCTCAGCGAACGAACGAATATGTATTGTTTGCGGTTTGTTAGATCTCTTGCTTTATTGTATATAATTCTCTCCTCTCTCCTCTTCTCTCTCTCTTTTCCTCTCTCTCTCTCTCTCTCTCTCTCTCTCTCTCTCACTATCGTATCTATCTATCTGATCTATCTAGCTTAATTAGCGTATCTATCTATCCTCTCTATCTATCTATTTATATATATTATATATATATATATAATATATATAATATATATAACAAACATAACTAAAATAAATAATATATATATAATATATATATATATATAATATATTATATATTATAGCTCATGTATCGTTATCCGCCTCCAGGGTAAGTGAAGCCAACCTTTTCTTTGTTATAAAAATTTCTGCACTATCGTAGGACAATAAAGTATTAGAAAAGCTTCTCTTGGCCTATGTCACTCTATAACTCTTTGAACTTTAAAATTATCTTTTCATGAATAACTGCAAGAGTTGTAACTGCATTAAAATAGCACACATAAATTACTATAAAAAGTAAGTAATAAAGCTCACATCAAAATATTCTTAGAGTATATTTTGGTTGATAAGGACTATAATCGATCCACATATGACAAAATTACTATTATATTCTAATGAAATTAAAAAGAGTTGAACTCTTTTTTTTTTTCATTTTTATTTTTAAAGCAAAGTCGGTCTTAAACACCGATTCCGTTTGATTTTAGGCATTTTCACTTCAATTTTATGAACATGACGTTCGAATTCAATATCATCGAATGTAATTATATCCAAATAATATGGACGGTGGAGGCGGATAATCGACATGAACTCATATATATATATTATATACTATTATATATAATAGTAATAATATATATATACGCGCATATATATAATATAACTCACAATATACGAAAAACACCTACCCACACCCATATATATTATATATAGATATATATAGTATATAGCTATATATATATATTATATATATGATGTATATATTATATATATTGTGTGTGGAAATGTCAGATGCAACCACCTAAAAATTGTACGACTGAGGCCGCCCTGAAATATAATATATATATATATATAGAGGCAACTCCTACACTCGTGCTAATGAGTTTGAAAATAGTAACACATATATACTAAGACCCACCTCCAACCACATAATACTAATATACTACAAATCAAATAATCTGAATACGCAAACAAACACTACAATATAACCTAAACCATATATACTACCTATAAAAAATATTACATATAGTAATAATAACACTATATAAGAATACATCTTACAACATAATACACTCTAATATAGTGTATATAATATATATATACTAATTATTATATATTATAGTATATATATATATATATATATACTATATATATATATACATATAAGATATATATATAAATCTATAATAATATATATATATATCTGCCGATTATTTATTCCTAGGAACACTCAATTTAAAATAATGAAAAGGAAGAGGCTCCGAACTCCAAATACAAACAGAGGTTGAAAGCTTAATGGAGGGAACAGTTTGGATAAGCTCGTGTCGCCTTTGTAACGATGTCTACTTGTTGGATTTGGTTATCTCCGGGTACCTTGTGAATAGGAGGATGAGTATCTTTAAGACGTCACTTTACAAAGACAAGCCTATAAATGGAAAGCTGCGCACTTATTAGTACTTGACATTAATCGCGATTCTTAATTACCAACTTCAGAACTTCCAGAGCCATGACATGGCTGAACTCAAGAATCCTCACCCTTAAGGATTAGATTGCACTTCCCCTTTTTAAGCAATTAGTACTAATTTCTCCAATGAACCTTACCATTTAAATTCGAGAAATGAGTTCCTCCAACCTCAACTCGCCTTACACTATGGTGTCACTCGGCGATGGAATTGGACAGGACGATGTCAAGGTATGTTCTCAAAAGAATTCTGTACTACCTCATTTAACTCAAAGAAAATTTCTCCCCTGTTTTTAGCTTTAAAGGATCTAAATATTCTGATCGAAGACTAGGAAAGGACAAACTCCAATCAACTCAATATGTCGACCCAGACAAAGGAAAAAGGCGGTAGTGCCTTACTTAAAAACATCCTATCTTATAAAAATGAACAGCATATTGAACGATGTCTCAACAGATTAAACTGCTTACAGTTGCTATGATTTTAAACACTTATACTAATAGCAAGTAGAAGGATAAAATAAAACTAACATATTTATGTCAGACGTCCACACTAAGAATCTGTCAATTTGCATTTGACACTCACCTTTCACTATCGGTAGCAGCCATGCACTCTCACATCTATGGGACTTCCCAAAACTCACAAACCTGAATGTCCCCCTCACAGTCCCTATCCTCTTCCGCCTCCTTTACCACACCCCCCACACCTACAGTCCTTTACCGACCAAATTTCAACTTGATGCCACACTTGAATATTGACACCCAAATTACCCACCAACCCAACATCACCTTATCAGTTTTTCTTGAAATTGTGGATATGAAGTCATTTCCATGCTACTTTCACTCCCTCAAGACCACTAACAATTTATTGGTGAAGAGTCTGATAAATTCAGTCCCTTACTCTTACTAACGTTCCATGGTCTTATCCTATGATCACCCATACACCCCGAACGAAACCCGTTTTTGAAAAAAAATTTCACGATTCAAATTCACTCCAAATACTTTGATTTCGCTAACCCACAAGCAACCAAACCTCCAAAAAAAATAACAATAGGGAAAAAATCAAATAAGAGAGACCAATATTACCAAAATCTCAAGTAATCAAAACCAATATTAGCCAAACTCAGATTTAAATTTTTTGTGATAATACAACAAATTCCTTATATAAACAGACTTGGAGCGGATGGACTATGCGGTTCACCTCATGGGGGGTCACCCATGCCTCGCCACACGCCTAGCCCTCTGACTATCCCCCGAAATGAACCAGTTCTTCCTCACAAGGCTCCGCGCCCTCTCCAAAACCATTGTACTACAAAAGATATAGTGAGATGACTGCACTTAACCTGTAATTTTTCGCCATCTAACAAAGAACATGCCGAGTTATTTTTAAATTTCCCTTCACCTTAACAAACGACAACATAACAAAATGAATCTCAAACCATCTATTCCACAACATCGGATATCCTGAACCAGCGAAACATCGAGAACTTCCACCTTCCAAACTCCCACTTGAATAGATCTTCCGGCGAACTATCCTCTCGAACCACAACAAATGTTCTTTCACTAAAACCCACAGACTTTAACGCCGCAAGCCCCCGAATCCTCCACCCAATTATGACACTACAACGCGCTACTCCTTCAGCATTTCTCCAAGTAAGTTTAAGATTGTCCGGCTTACAGGCAGACAAAATAAACAAAAACGACGCGACCGTATATAAAAGTATAGTTCCCTCACATGGAAACTATATACATTTCATCAGAAAACTCACAATATTTAAGGAGCATATTGCCATAATTCATATAATACTCCACTTATAATCCATCACCTGCGCTCTAGATCAACAATCAACTCATTATACTTCCACTCTACCGAAACATTCTAAAAGCACAACCACACAACCCCAAATACAAATCCCAAAAACCAGCTACTTTTGAACAATAACAACCCCACCCCACATAAACAGAAAATTTACCTCAAGATTCCTTACACAGGTCGATTCACCGACACCCTTAATAGAACCCTCAGACCTATATTAACGAGACACTTCCTATTTGCCACCTTTATGTATTCCTACTAATAATTTCGAAATTAGTAACTTCTTTCAGTCCAAAGATTAATCCCTAAAGAGTTGCACTCCTGCGATAGTTCACTGTATAAGTGTCGTCATGCTGTAATGCCCCGCTTAGCAGTCAAACAGGCCCTAACTTTGCAATCAGGATTGCCACACACAAGGGTTTTTCTATTCGCGCTTAACCAATCTTCCTCGTATCCTACCTGCAATTGTTCATCCATACGTAGCCATGAGCACGAAAAAGATCATTCCATCACTACCAACGATTTCTCGACATTCTCGCCTCCAAGTCACTACGTAACTCGCAGACAGACAAAACTCTGGGAAGACGCTCTACCATTCAATGAAATTGGACAAAACAGACCCATGAAACTCAACTAAGCAATCAGAAATTATAATCATAAATCAAAATCAAACCTTAATTTATTCTTAATCAGCTAATAATAATTTTTATATATGTCATTTATAATTTTCCATTTTCATCAATAACTGTGTACATACGAATCTGATTTTTAAGCTTTAGTTAAGTTCACGCCCAAAACAAACCCAACACAATTTATGAGATATAATTTAGGTAAGAAAATACTGCACAGGAAAATCTTAATCATATTATCATTCTATGGTTCAGTCACAGTATGGAAGGTAGTAAAACGGAGGTTTAATAGATTTAATTTTTTTAAAAAAAAAAAATTAAATTTTTTTTGTAATTTTTGTACATTTTTGTAATTTTATGTTAAATTTTTATGTAAATAATTATTGTTAATTTGTATTATTTACTTTCTATACTATTTCTTGATTTATTGAATCGTACAATATGTGAATTGTCCAATTTTATAATTTATTATTTACTAATATAGCTGATGATGCGCTTAGCAAGAGCGCGAAACGTTCTTAATATACTATACTATGGCACTCTCCTTCGTGTTTGTCTTCCTTTTCATATTTAAATATATATACATATATTATATATAATATATATAATAAGTATATATTATATATATATAATATTAATATATATAATTATATAATATATATATATAGTGATATATATGTGCTGCGGTGTAGGTGTATGTAGCTCTGTGTTGTGTGTGTGTGTGTGTGGTGTTGTGGTGCGTAGTGTGTGTATAAAAGGCTCGCATAGAAAAGTAAAAGCAATTATTTTAAATTTTTTTATATAAACTAAAATTGTGATACAAGAAATCTTAATTGTGCTTAGTAATGCCTATAGTGTCTCCATATTTATTATTATTAAAATAATAGATAAGTAATAATATAATCAATCAATAGAAATAATAATAATACAGTTTTCGGATTTTTAAATCCGTTAGCTACTTAATAAATACAATTGGCAATTCCTTGGCTTTAAAATCGCTGAACCAAATGTCGATTCTCGAACGTTTTCCAATTCAATTTGATCTTGTGATTGGAATCTCTAAAGACAGAAATTGGAAAATATTATACATGTAAATTTAAATATCCTTTTTCTGTAATAATATATATGATATATATTATAATAGTATAATATATATATACTTATAATATAATAATACTATACTAATAATTATATATATATAAATATATAATAGTACTATTATATATATATATATATATATATATATAATATATATATTATTAATATATAAATATATATTATATATATATATATATAGATATATATATATAGATAACTATACGATATATATATATATATATATAGATATATATAGATAATATATATATTAGTAGGGTGAGTAATATATAGAATATATATATATATATATATATATAATATACTTTATATATATATTATATATATATATATATATATATATATATATATATATATATATATATATATATATATATATTATATATATATATATATATATATATATATAATATAGACCGATAATATATTATATACTATATTATATATATATATACTTATAATATATAGTATAATATATATAGCTATATATATATATATATACTAATATATATATATAATTATATATTATATATATATATATATATATTATTATATATACGTTATATATATATAGATAATATATACCCTTAATACTATACTATATATAATATATATTACACTAATAATAACATAAAACTAATATATATAATACTATATATATATAACTATATAATATAATAACATTAGTATATATATATTATATTGTATAAAATTGTAGTTTTTTTTTTTCTTTTATTTTTGTTTTTATTTAATTAAAAAAAAAAAAAAAACTTTATGTAAAATTAAACTAACAGTAATAAGTACGTTATTATAGCAAATGGTATAAATAAAAATTTTAATTGAAATACCAAGTAAACTATAAATATTGAATTTTTTTTTCAAAAATAGTGAGTTCGCTACAGGTTACGAATATATAGATACAGAATAAATACTATATATATATTAATATTATATATATATATATAGTATATATATGATATATATATATATATATATATATATATATATATATATTATATTATTATAATATAATATATATATATTATATATATAGTAAATAATAAAATAAGAAGAATTAATAATAATAATAATCAATACATGAAGTATATATAGATATGAATATATATATATATATAATATATAAGTATATTATACTTTATATATATATATATATATAATTAACTAATATAGATTACATCCTAATTATATAATTATATATGTATATTAATTTTTAGCATAGGTTTAGTATATATTTATATTTATAAGTTCCTGACCGTTAGATATATATTATTATATAATAAAATATAATATTAATATATATATATATCTGATATATATAATATAGTATATATATGCTATATAAGATATACCATATATACTACTAATAACATAACTGTCATACTATAATACGTATCTCACTATATATAAATATATAGTATATTATATATATATATATATATAATATATATAATGAAAGAGGCTATGCAAAATTTACAAATTTTACAAATTAAATCTTGTATCGTATTTGTTTCCACGCTGTATACATTTATATATTACCACACAAAAACGTAAGAAAATACAGTAGGTAAAAGAATTAAATATTTATTACCTAAATATATACAATAAAATTAAAGGTAATTTATTAATATTTCTACAGTAAAGCACGTAAAAGTAATATACATAAACACATAAGTCTATATATATATATAACGCGACCACACCAGAACCAAGCACCCAGCAACACGAAGAACCCCACCCAGACCCAAACCACAACCAACCGCAGCAAGGGACAGGGAAAAAAGTATATATATATATATAGTAATATATAGTATATATATAAATATATATTATATATATATATATATAATATAAATATAAATATACTATATATATATATAAATTATATATTAAAGATTAAATAATATATATATAAATATATATATATATATATATATAAATATAATATATAATATATTTATATATTGTATATATATAAATTATATATATATAATATATATATAATTATATATACTATGATATATTATATATTATATATATATTATATATATATACTATATTAATATATATTATATATATATATATAGCTTAAAATGACAGAAGATCTCATTATACATTCACTATTAGTCCTCCTTAATTGAAGGTGGCATTAACCTCATATTGCCGGGACAAGTTAATAGTTCATAATCTACCCTCACGCGAAGGTGGGCATCGTTTCAGGATATTGTGCCAAAAGAAATTGATTCCTCAGATGTTGGTCAGAGTCGACCCCTCGCTATTTGTTGCAGTCCATAGCGGCCTATACTGTTTTCTTTAGATAAGATCGAGTATATATTGCCGGTAAAGTGAACTGAGGCTCTGGATATTCTTTGACGGAGGGGGATGCATCCGACCTTGGCACGCTGAATGACCACTGTGCCAGTGCCGCGGCTTCGACCTATTTATATATATAATATATATATTATATAATAATATATATCATATTATATATATATATATATAATATATATATTATATATATTATATATAATAATATATATATATATAGATCTATAAATATATATAATACTTATTAGTAGTATAAGATATATATTGATATATATATATATATGATATATATATCATAGGCACAAGTCTAAATCAGGAGGCGATTTTTCAAATAAATTTTTCAGTTTTTAACTGTTTTTATTTATTTATATATTTACTTGATTTATTTACAGTTTTGATTAGGTTAGTATAGGTTATTAGTTAGGTTAGGTTAGGGTAAGTTAGGTTAGGTTAGGTTAGGTCTAGGCGTAAGTTAGGTTAGGTTAGGTTAGGTTGATTAGAGTAGGTTAGCCATTAGGTAAGATCTAGGTTAAGTGGCTAGGTTAGTTAGGTTATGTCAGGTTAGCTCTAGGCTTAAGTAGTGTTAGGTTAGCACTTTCCAGGTTAGGTTATGTTATATGTCTACATAAACCCCTTAAAATTATTAAAATTTTTATCATTTTTGAGATCATAAATTTACGCCTCTTCATTTAGACTTGTACCATATATATATATATATATAATGATATATATACTATAATATATATATATAACTATATTATATATATATATATATATATATATAATATATATATAGGATATATAATATATATATATATATATATGGTTCTTTTTAGGTTAACCCCCAAAACGATATATCGATTTTTTATTCGGTTAACCACCCACAACGATATATCGATTATTTTATAATATCATTGTTCCATATTAAAATTTAATTTTGCATAACATTGTTCTTCGTTCATTTAATAATAATTTATTTTTGTTTTATTTATTTTTTTTTTGTGAAGTTTAAAATCTAGAATCAATTTGTTTAATTTAATTTCGGATAGTGTCAATTAATGACTTTCCTGATAAAATTTGGCTCATGTTAATAAATCCTTACGTTTTTCTCTAACTCATAAAA
This sequence comes from Trachelipus rathkii, assembly GCA_015478945.1. Classification (NCBI taxonomy): domain Eukaryota; kingdom Metazoa; phylum Arthropoda; class Malacostraca; order Isopoda; family Trachelipodidae; genus Trachelipus; species Trachelipus rathkii. Next base: position 36,341 of record JABUQX010024148.1, read on the forward strand.
TTTTAGGTTAAATTTTTACAACTTAGTTTAAAATTTTAAAATGTTTGGTAAAAAAAAAATACTATTATTAAAAATAAATATATCTAATGGAAGTTGAAGTTTTATAATGTCAACATTACATTCCTTTTTATAATAATATATATATTATATTAATATATATATTATCTTTTTATCTTATATATATATCTATCTATCTATCTATCTATCTATCTATCTATCTATCTATCTATCTATCTATCTATCTATCTATCTATCTATCTATCTATCTATCTATCTATTATCTATCTATTATCTATCTACTATCTATCTATCTATCTATCTACCTATTATCGGCATTTATCTATTCATATCTATCTATCTATATCTATCTATCTATCGTATCTATCTATCTATCTATCATAGTCTATCTATCTATCTATCTATCTATCTATCTATCTATCATCTACTACTATCTATCTATCTATTCATATCTACTATCTATCTATCATCTATCTATCTATATATAACAATATATATCATAATATTTTAAATAATATATAATACTATATAATATATATACTAATATTATCTAATATATATAGTTATATATATAATATATATATTTATAGTATATATATTATATATATATACACGTTGTATGTATTTTTAAAATTCTGCAATATCCTTTAGTAATATTTTCAAATAGATTTTTTCTATTTCTTTTACTTACGAATACTCGCAAATATATGAATCAATAATCTGGTTTTCATTCCTTTTGTTTATTTTAATTTCTATATTTAAAAAACACTCCACTACTTTCCACCGTCAGTTTTGTATCACCAATGCTCTTTGGCACACTTAATTAGCACAAACCTTAAAAAATAAATATTAATTTTATAACAAAATTGAACTTGTAATCATTAGATGCAATATAAGCTAATCATACCCCATAAATCGTAAACCATAGCTAACCTTACACTAAACCTAACTTAACACTAACCTAACCTAACAACTTAACTTAACTTAACTTCACTTAAACTTAACCTTAACTTAACTTAAGCTTAACTTAACTTAACTTAACTTAACTCTACCTAACCTAACTTAACTTTAACCTTAACTTAACTTAACTTAATCTAACTATCCTATCCTAACTCTTATTAACTTATTAACTTAACTTAATTAAATAAATTAACTTTAAATTCAAGCTTATACTTACTTAAACTAACTTAACTTAATTACTATAACTAACATAAGCATTAACTGAACTTAACAATAAATTTTCAAAAAAGACTTAATACTAACTTAAACTTAACTTAATTAACGTAACTTAACTTAACTTAATTAACTTAACTTAACTTAACACTTAAACATTTAACTTAACTTACTTAACTTAACAAACAACATAAACGAATCCAACAACACTTAACTTAACTTAACTTAAACACTAAATAAACTTAACTTCAACTAATAACTAACTTAACCAATAACGGTACATAAAACTAACCTAACCCTAAAGTAACTCAATTTCAAATTAAACGAATACAATGATTTATGTTACTCCCGCAATAGTTATGAATTTAACCACACTGGTTCGACAATATTAATTTCCTCTTGTTTAATGTAATGATAATCCAAAATACCATAAGAAGCATAAATAACAATAATTAAAACATTGAAGAACAAATCCATGAACATTTTTTTAGCTTCTAAAATAAGTTAATAATTAAATAAATGTTTTAAAAAACCTTTAAAATATAAATAAAAATTAAAAATAAAGACATAAAAATTATGTGATACTACTGTAAATATTGAAAAACTTATCTTCTCTTTCATAGGATAAATTTTACTTTTTCATTATCAACAAACTTCAGCCAAAGAACGCTACAGAAAAAAATTAACATGACCCTAAAAATTATAAGACAAATCTAATCAATTAATAATAACAAACTTTATTTAAAATAATCATTAATCAGTCAAAATCATTTATAAAATCAAAATTGTGAAAACCGAAACCAAAATATATATCATATATATATATATATATATATATATTATACTATATATATATAGTAATTATATATATATATATAGTATATATATATATATATATATATTAATATATAATATTATATCATAATATATATATATATATAAATATAATTATACTATGTTGTAGATATATATATTTATAATATATATATAATATATATAATATACATATATACATATATTATATAATATATAATATATAGATAATAATAATAATAAATAATATAATAATAATAATAATATGAATAATAAATAATAATTAATAATAATAATAATAATAATAATAATAATAATATAATAATAATAATAATACATAATAATAATAATAATAATAATAATAATAATAATAATAATAATATAATAATTAATAATAATAATAATAATAATAATAATAATAATAATATATAATAAACACCTTTAACCGAACAATTTTGAAAAGCCCTTTTTATTTTCGCTCCGTTTGAAGACTTTAATAAGGGCACTCAGCAACTCTCGGTGAAACCTTCTTGCTAAACCTATTTTTTTTTATTTCCCGGTTAGATCAGGGAGTTGAGGCAGGATTGATAAGCTAGCATAAATAAATCCAGAATGTTCTGGACGATCGTGGTAAGGACCCTGTGAACACTGGTTACCCCAGCTAGAATATAATATATATTATATTAAATATATAATAATATATATATTATATATCTGTAGGAATCGCCGACAGCATGTATATTTGTATATACGTATATATATATATATATATATATGATATATATATATATATAAAGGGACATCAGACACCCCCGAAACTTTGGAACTACCGTCCCCTTGTTCGGTATAAGAGAGTTGGAACATCCCTCTACGCTCCCTTGCTCAGTGGTTCGTGTCTTTGGTGCCAGATCTATATACAGATTATCTCCAGCATATTCTCGACAGGTCACTTCGAGCGTTTGAAGGCAAGGCAATTAAAATATAGGCCAACCGAACCCTCCCCTTCATATGCACCTTACAGTATTCCACCCACTTAAAAACGCACGCATTTTTTCTTTCGACAATTAAAAAAAAATGGCCGAATATAAAACTGCCCAGGTAATACTTGTATGGGCGGAAGTTCAAAGAATGTTCTTCTTTCACTATTTTTGTCATTATCATTTAGGAATTATCGGTCTCTGATGATGCGAATGGTGTCACCACGGTAAACTGGTGTTGCAAAGACTCTGCCTTTCTTGCCAAGGTTCATGATTTTCTTTCTTCAATATATTCTCCATCATTCGCAGTTTCTCTTCTATTTATCGATTTGTGCAACACCACCTCTCTTTCTTTATACCTTATTTAGTATTCTTAAACTGAAGCTTCCTTTGTCTGCGCACATTGATTGCAGACACCACTTTGTTCCCTCCTAATTTTTATTCTTAATTTTCAGCCAAATATGGATGTTGCACATACTGTATGTAAGTAACAACAATGTATGATCTCGTGTTTGTAAAGTTTTAGTTATTTTGCCTCTAAGTGTAATTTGTACATTGAACGCTCTCCGGTTTTAATTGTTTTTAACTTTTATGGATTTAATATTTGAAGAATTTGATCATCCTTTTAAAAGATAAATATCGTTATTAATTTATTAACTTTGAAACTTTTTATTTATGTTAGATAGCAAATGTGAAGTTAATTTGGAGTTGTAATACGTAGTTTAGATGAGCTACCAGGGCTATATTTTTTTTCTTAGTCTTTTTTAACCTAAGTTTTTAGTGTTTCTATTTTTTTTATTTATTTTAAACGGGTTTTAACACAGCACCTACGTTTTTAGTCAATTATTATTTTAACTTTTATTATTAAGTGCCTATATAATAATGTGTAATTTTTTTTTGATTCGTAAATTTGTGAGGGTGTGCGAGTGTTTGAGGGTTTTAAACTTATTAAATTTTTCATATTTTGCATATTTATTATAAACACAGTTTTATCGTTTTAAACATTACGGTTTTGTAGTGTGTGATAAATTTTACACCTGTTTTTTTTGTCTCGTTTGTCTTTGTTGTTTTTGGTTTGTGGGTTGTGTGTCGTGATTGTAATGCAGATTTGCCCGGCGCGGCTTTGTTATAGACTTATTACTAACTCCGCGGCTTAACTCTAATTCTGCATCTTTGGAAAAACCATCCTCTCAACTCTAACCCTAACCTTTTTGCTCTTTTCTGAGACACAGATGGCTAAGAATTCATCCATCTAACTCGTTTAATGCTATCCAGACTTATAACTCTATTTCATTAATTTCCGGTCTAAAGGTGGAGTATGTGCCTATGTAAAGATAAACACTCTCCTTAACACGTCTCGAGAATCTTCGAATCTCCATAACTGTTGATGTTCTGTGGGCTTACAAATTTTCTTTCTTCTGTGCTATCAATAATCTATTGCTTCTGATACTTTGCTCCTAAACAGAAAGATCTTTCACAGCCCTTTTTTGGAATATCGTTACTACTTTTCACAGAGACTGTTATATTTCTACTCCAAATATCGAGGTCCTCTAATTTAGGGGCTTTCAATGTTACACAAACATTGAATGTTGGGGTGCCTCTCATACCGTTTAAGTGCGGCAGGAGGTCGAATCATCAGCATTCTCATATGATCTGGAGCAACTAATTAAAAGAACCCAACACATTCCGGATCGTCCTAACCATAATATACTAGGTATATATATATATATATATATATATACATATATATATATACCCACGTATATGTATATACAACCTACAGGAGGCTGCGGAACTTATATTATATATATAATATAAATATTATATTTATAATATTATATATATATATTATATAAATATATATATATATATATATATATATATAATATATATATAGTATATATATAATAATTAATTATATATAAATAATTATAATATATTACTATAATAATATATATATATACTAATATATTATATATAGTAATATAATGTATATTAATATAATATATATATATATATACTATATATATATATATACATTATATATATATATACATTGACCTATGTTTCACCCATCGTAGGCCTTCTCTCTTTAACAGCTACACACTTATCGCTGCATATCGATAAATCTGACCAAAACCTATATCTATTAATCTTTAATACTTTCTCTCCAACACTTCCATCCTTCCCTACGTTTTTTCTGGCACTCATATCGGGCCGATTGGGGGGGTTGCTATGTGCACTATCTCCCTACGCAGACAACCACTTATAATTGCAAAATGAACCTGCTTTGCTCTGGTGTCGCTTCGACTTCTGCCGATAAGTGGGAGCTGTAATTGTGAATGGGATGAGCAGGTTCATTTCTTCTTCGACTAAACATTCTCACCTCCATAATCCATAGAGTCTCATTATGCTTCGTTCTCCTGCCATTTCAGCGGCTTAGAGACAGTGTATCCGGGATGAAGTAATTTCTTCGTTCTCCTCATCACTCTTGCTATTTTTCTTTGAGACTACTTCTTTTATCCTGACATCAAAGAGGACTTTCATCAAACGAATATGCGTTGACCTTCTTGTTCTCCTACTGACAAATCTTTCTGCCTGCTTGCCAAAAACATCTCTAACAACTTCTGATAAATCTCTACATTTCCTCCTCTTATTCGCAATGATGGTTCTGTTGCTAATTCCTCAACTGAAAAGGCCAATCTCTTAGACCTCCTATATTTATTTTCCTCTAACTCAACCTAGACGAATTCTGGCATTCCTCATCCTCACACTCCCACACTCTCCTCTCAGGTGATCCTAGCCTTTGCCCATGTGATACATTCGATCGGGTGCCGTGGGCTTCTGAAATCTCACAAAAGCGTTAACGAAGCGGGTGGCCCGGCATGGCATTCCTCCCCGAGTTTTGAGGAGTGTGCTTCCCGTGCTGACCCCGCCCTTGTTCAACTATATTCTCTATGTCTCGAAACTAACACTTTCCATCAGTGTTGAAGCACGCTCATGTCCAACCTAATTCCGAAAAAAAGGAAGCCGCCTCTGCATCCTCTACTTATCGCCCTATAGCCCTCACTTGATTCTATCTAAGATCTTTGAAACTCTTCTCAACTCTCATTTCTTAGAATCATCTGGAATCTATTCACTTCTTTCGATCGCCAGATACCGTTTCAGGCAGCTCCAAGAGAGACGATTCTACAAATGGCACGAAATAACTTTCCTATCGTTACGATTTATGGATTCCCGCCACTTAGAACTACGGGCGAGACTTGAGTGTGGCCGCTTGACATATCAAAAGCATTTGACCGGGAATGGCAAGCATCACTGCTCTCCAAGCTAATCTTCTCTTTTGG
>JABUQX010024149.1:0-17500 GCA_015478945.1 Trachelipus rathkii
CAAACTTTTTCATTATAATAAATAAGTGAAAATCCACCCCTACCTCTATATACACCATATAAAATAATAAAAATATTATATTGGTATGGTTTTATTTTTTTAAATAACCTAACCTTTTTTAATATTCAATTATAACCTCTATATAAAGACTGAATTAAGGAGGGGGGGTTCCCCCCAAAAGCTCATATACCAAAAAAATAAAGCACTCATATTACAAAGTATATATTTGAAAAATGCGAAGATGTGCGCAAATTTAAGAAAGGTCTGATACCCGCCGGCCCCAGTTCTCCCTATGAAATAGGATTATCCACCACCCTGCTTATCAAAAATATAACCACTAATAATATTTCTTACATAAAAAAAATCTTAATATATTTGTAAAGAATTACAGAGTATTAATCTTGAGGCGGGTAAGCAAGAACTAAAAAAAAACCAAAATTATTAAATTTTAAATAAAATAACACTGCAGTTAAAAAAATATAATAATAAAGGGTTAATATAATAAGAAACGTCTGGTTTCCTATTTCCATTAATATTACTTCTTTTACTACTACTTTCAATTTCTATACACATTCTATTTTCATTTTCTCTCCTTGGCACACAAATTAACATGTGCGCTGTATAAAATCAAAAAAGTCCTACTCCCCGCTAGATCTACGTAAGCTATCCATAGTTTTTACATACATGGGACATCTAATCTGGCGGCACACACAGACATCTACATAATATATATACCTAATAAAATGAGGGGGTTTTTCCCCCCTACTCATACTACATAAGCCTTCACCCCCCCCCGTCCCAAAAAAAAATCAACTCATTTTTAGAAAAAAAAAATTATTTGGGGGGGGGAACATATAGAAAACATTCCTCAAATAAATAATAACCGGGAAAAAAAAAATTTAGGTGATATCAAATTTAGCATAACCACTTTTTTTTTTATTCCATTTTTATTTTTTTTTAATGGAGTAAATAACTCATATTACTATATTTATATACTATTTCAAGAAATTTAAGTTCGCAATTGCGAATACCAAAATAAATTGAGGAGCTACCTTTGAATCGATAATTGTGAAAAATGTTGTGGAAAATTCAGCTAGCCGGAACGAACCCTATCAATACAAATTACTCAGGTACATTGAGGAGGAGATAAAAGGGGTCATAAAAAAATTATAATGTAGGAAGATTTTCTATAAGCGTGGACATGACACACGAGTATTATATGTCCGCCATAACAAAAACTTTTTTACCAACATTTGGCGAGGGGCGGGTTGGTGGTACCCTCTCGATAGCGCACACATCCCACACAAAAAACCTGAAAGGAGTAAGAAATAGGAATCCGTATTTTTGTATTTAGTACTAGTCTATGTTTTTTAAAATAATATTATATTACTTTTGTGGTGTTTTTTTACGCAATTTTAATGAGATATCATGTTTTAAACCGTACCTTTTACTAAACGTCAGGAGGGATATTGTATAACACAACGATCTTTCAGGGCTATACAGGGTTAAAAACCGTTCCGATAAAAAAAAAAAAAAAAACAAAAAAAAAAAAAAAAAAAAAAAAAAAAAAATTTAAAAAAAAATTTTAAAAAAAAATTTAAAAAAAAAAAAAAAAAAAAAAAAAAAAAAAAAAAAAAAAATTAAAAAAATTAAAAAAAAAAAAAAAAAAAAAAATAAAATTGAAAAAAAAAAAAAAAAAAAAAAAAAAAAAAAAAAAAAAAAAAAAATAAAAAAAAAAAAAAAAAAAAAAAAAAAAAAAAAAAAAAAAAAAAAAAAAAAAAAAAAAAAAAAAAAAAAAATAAATAAGAAAAAAAACTTTAAAAAAAAAAAAAAAAAAAAAAAAAAAAAAAAAAAAAAAAAAAAATAAAAAAAAATTTCTTTTTTTTAAAAAGTTGTACATAAAACTTTTGGGGCAAAAAAAAAATTTTTTAAAGACGTTTGTTTAACATAGCCTTTATAAACATAGTAAAAAATTCCGGTTAAAAAAAAATCAGTTTAAAAAACGGTTTTAAAAAAAATTAAAAAATCTCCCCCCCCCCCCCCTAAACCCCCCTTCCCTCCCAATTTGAAAAAATCCCCCCCCTAATTTGAAACAAAAAAATATCGATATTTCAGTCGAAACGTGTTAAGAAACGAAATGCATTAAAAGTTCGAATTGCAAAGGGTTCTCCCAAATTTAAATTATATAATTTTTAAATTGGCAAAAAATCCAATGAAACCTTTCTCATTACTTTTTTTTTTTTTTAAAAATATTTTGTTTATTTAACCTTTAAAAAAAATTTGTAAATTTTTCTTTTCAAAATATACACTTTATATTACAAAAACAACAAAGTTCCCAGTAAAAAAAAAATTGAAAATTAATAATAAAAAAAAAATTTCAAAAACTCACCGGAACTTCACAAAAGCCCCCCACGCCTCCCCTGGGTTCCCCCCCCCCCCCCAACTTTTTTTCCGCGTTTGGAAATCCTTTAATTGGAAAAAATTCCCCTCCCCCTTATTTTTTGGGAATTCCTTAAATTGAAAGAGGAGAGTGGGCTTTTTTGATCTAAAATTTTGGGGAAAATTCTTTTAAAATTGGTTTACTAGAAAAGTCCGATAAAATTTTACAAAATTGGAAAAAATTATCTAAATGTAAAACAAAATCCCCCTAAAAACGGGATTGTAAAAAATAAATACCAATAAAGAAACGGGATATTAAAATAAAATCCCCCTTCCCAAAACCACCTTTCCCCCTAACCCCCTTCCCCCGTGGGGGAATCTAATTTGGAAAAATCTTTAATGTTGAAAATTCTAATTTGAAAAAATTTTTCTATTTTGATTTAAAAAATCGAAATTTAGCATTATATAAAAATAGTCTTCAAAAGTCCAATATCAAAATTTTTTTTTTTTTTGGTGTTAAAATTTTTGTTTTTATGTTTTTTTTTAACAAAATACCCCCGGGTAAAAGGCCGCAAAAGTTAAAATTTCAAAAATAAATTCTAAAGTTTAAAAAAAGAAAATCCAAAGTAAAAATTTTTCAGATAAAGTTCCCCATCCCAACCCAATTCCCCAACCCCCATTTTTTTCGTTGCGGGGGGGGGGGGGAATTACCATTGGAAATCCTAAAATTGGAAACAAATTCCCTTAATTTTGGGGAAATTCCCCCCTCTATTGGGGGATTTTCTTTATTTTGAAAATTTTTCTATGCTCCCAAAATTTTTTTTACTAATGAAAAAATTTTGGGTCCCCCCAAAATGGTTTTTCAACATTAACCCCCCTAAAAAGGCCAAAAAGGTAAAAAATTTCCACAAAAAATTCCCAAAAAAACATCCCAATCCAAACACCCTTTTTTTTCCCCCCTTACCCCCCCCCCCCCAGATTTTCTTTTTATTGGAAAAAAAAATCCCCCTAAATTAAAAGAAGAATAATTTGATCTGTTTGATTTGTTTCCCAAGTCTTTATCTTCCTTTTTTTCCCTCCTTTGAATATAATACGCACAAAGAAAGTTTTTCCCTTTTGGGTGGTTTGAAGAAACGCGTTAGCAATTATGTTAAAATGAAAACATCGCAAGCAAAGTTTTTTTAATTTTTTAGCAAACAACATTAAATAAAATATTAGTTGGGCAAAGAAGAAACCTTTAAACCAATACAATCGATTTTTTAACAACATTAAATTTTTTTTTTTAAAACAAAAATCAAAATTATGAAATTTACAAAAAAGTTTAAAAATTAAAAAAAGAAAAAACATTTTGGTAGGAATTTAATGAAAGAAACATCATTAAAATTGAAAAAATTAAATTAACAGTATAACAACACCCCCACAAATTAAATTAAAAAAGAAAAGACTTGAAAAATAAAAAGTGTTTTATGAAATAAGCTGTATGATAAAATGACAATTTAATTTGAGTTTTTTAAATATATTTGAAAAAAAAAAATTAATTAATACAAAAAAAACTTTTTTTTTTTAAAAAAAAAAAAATGAAAAAGTTTTTTGTCATGTAACGATTTAACTTAACAAACGTAACAAAAAAAATTCTAAATTGCTAAATTGTTGGGTCCCCAAGGAAAATAAAATATAAAACCAAACCCCCCATTTTAAAAAAAATTTTTTTTTATTTTCTTAATAAGCACGGCTTTTAAAAAATTTCCCAGTTGAAAACCCCGCATAGCCCCCTTTTCGAAAACCCGATCCCCGCATTAGTTGGTGATGAAAAAAGTATTTTTGTTTGAAAGAATAAGTCCCCCCCCCCCCCCCCCCCCAAAGAAAAAAAATGAAAAAGGGGTTTTTTTTTTTTTTAAAAAATCCCCCCCAAATTTCAAAACAAAAAAGAAAACCGAGTTTTTCCAATTAATACCACCCCCCCCGCGAACAAATTAACACTTTAAAAAAAAAATCCCTTTTCCTTTTACATTTAAAAAATGTAAAGGCATTCATTCATGTGCTAAAGTCCATGCAAATTCCCCATCCCCCTTTTAATAATTTCCCCCCAAGAAGTTATTTTTTCCCCCCCCCCCCGGTTTACCCTCCCCCTTTTGGGGTTTCCCCTTGGCATTCCGATTGAAAAAAAAATTTTTGGGAAGGAAAACATTGGTTCCCAAAAATAACCACCCACAGAAAAAACTTGAAAAAAAGGGTGGACAAAACTGACCCATAATTAGGGGCAAAGTTCACACTTTTGTAAGTTTTTCCCCCCAAAAAATTTTGGGAGGGGAAAACCCCTTAAACCCCCCTAATATACACAGCTCTGTGAAGCATATGAATTAAATTTTGGGGGGAAAATAAAAAGGGGACATGAAATTAAAAAGCTTACAAGCCTTTGAAAAAAGAAAATTTTTCCCCAAAAAAAAAAAGCCCCCCCCTTTTTTTTAAATTTTTGTTTTTCGGTAGGGCAAAATTTAAAAATTAAAAAAATTTTTAAACCTGTTTTTTTTTTTTTCCCCCCCCCCAGCCCCCCGTCTTTTTTTTGGGAAAAAACAAAAAAAGGAAATCCCAACAAAAAACCTGTTTAAACCCGTTTCCACATGTGCAGTATACATTTTTTATTGCCCAAAAACTTTAAATCGTAAAAAAAAACAAAGACCAGTAAAAACATTTGAAAAGAAATTGTTTTGGGGAAAAACCTTTTCCCCGTAATAATCTCTTCGCAAAAAAATTAAATTTTACCGAACCCCCGTAATTGGGGGTTTTTGAAACCAACTTTGGAACAACCCAAATGACATTAGTGAAATCCCTAAGAAAAGAAAAAAAAACCCGAAAAAATGGGGGTTTTTAAAATTTTTAAAAGGCCATGATTTTTTTCCTCATAAAAAGTTTTTTTCCCAAAAGAAAATAGGCCCCCCCCCCCCCTTCGGTTCGGGGGGGTTTTTTTTCCCCTTACCAAATATTTCCCTATTTTTATAAAATTTTAAAAAAAACCCCTTTTCCCCCCCTTGGAAAGGGATTAAGACCCGGGGCCAACTACTGAACTCAACTCTTACCTCGGAATCCGAATGTTTTTTTAAAGGGTTTCAAATCAATTTGAAACAATTGGGTTAAATACTTGCTGCCTTCGCCCCTAAAAAGGTCTTTTTTTTTAAAAAAAAATTTTTAAGTTCTAAATTTATTAAATGATTGGGTTTATTAATTTTTGCGTTTGTAAATCAGTTTTTTTTTTTAAAAAAAAAGAAAAAAGAAATTTCTTTTCTATTTCCCCCCCCCCAAAATGCATAAAAAGGGAAAGGAAAAAAAAATTTAATTTTTCCCCAAACTCTTAAAAATTTAAAAAACAAAATTTAGAAGGTAGTGTCAATCATTAAATATAATAGTGCTAAAATTTTTGTTGGGTCTGTTTGTGTTAAATAACTAATTTGGTTTTGTGGTTTTTTTTGTTGGAAATATTGTTAGAATAGGCGTTGTTTTTGGTACAATTTAACGCTCGGAGAAAATTATGAAAAGTTTTTTTTGTTTGTGGGTAGTAGAGCTGGTTAGCCGGGGTTTGGCCCTTTTGAACATTTTAAAAAGCCCGCCAAAAATTTGGAAAAAGGGAAAGGGTAGAATCTAAGTAAACCTGGAAATTGCGGGGGGGTCCCCCCACCTTGTAAATGATAAGAAATAAAAGTTTCCCTTTTTTCCCCCCCCTGGAGAAGACAAATTAAACATTAATCCCAACCCGGTTTTTAAAACACGTTCCCCCCCCATAATAAATTTCCCGTAAATAAGTTGGTTTTTTTTTATTTTTTTTTTTAGAGTTTTTTTTAAAAAATCTCCCCCCCCCCCTATTTTGTTTTTTTTTCCCTCCTAACAATCCTTTTTTTTTTTTTTTTTTAAAATTTTTGGTTTCTTTTGTAACCAAATGGAAACAAAAAAAAAAAAAAAAATTGGGGTAAAATTTGGGGATAAAAAAAAAACTTTTTTTTAAGGCATCAATCTTGAAAAAAAAAAAATAAAAAATTTTTAAGCAAAAAAAGGTTCCCCCCTCAACAAATATTAACCCTTTCGGATTTAAGGGGGTGGTTAACTTTTGCCGCCCCAAGCCCCTTGAAATGCCCTTCCCCCTAGAGATTTGGTTTTTTTCCAATTTTGTTAAAAAAAAAAAACAACCTAAAAAAGTTTTTTGATTTTGAAAAAAACGACAATTTAATTTACAAGGAAAAAAAAAAAAAAAAAAAATTGGGTCCCTCCCGTTTTTTTTTTGGGAAATAAATTTAACTATGGGTTGGGGTTTTGCCGGTTTTTCCTGGTTTGGGGAAGATTTTTTTGAAAAAAAAACCATTTTTTTTAGTTTACTTTAAACTCAAAAATGATACTAAGTTGCACAATTAAAAAAAAACCCAAACAAGCCCAAAAACAAACAAACAATTTCAAAGAAAATATTTTGGGGGTTTCCCCCCCCCCCCAAAAAGAAAAAAGACCCCAGGGGGGGGAAAAAAAAAAAGGTGTTTTTGGGGAAAAAATTGGACGAAGGTTTTTATGTAGGAATACCTTTGGGGTAAAAAAAATTTTTTTGGGTTTTTTCGGGGATTTGGCCCAAAAAAAAAAAACGGGGGGGTTTTTTTTTTAATAAACCTATTTAAACTAATTTTTTGGGGACGCATATAGTTCAAAACACCCCTGGAAAAAAAAATGAAAAATGGGAGAGAGACAACAGAAAAAAGGAGGGAAAATTCCCAAATTTTTTTCCGCTTTTTGCTTTACCAACAGTTCCCCCGGGGGCGCCTTTTTTGGAAAGGAACAAAAAAATACATTGACGGACAAAAAATTGCAAATCTTGTTAAAAAAGTCGAGAGATTCCGGTGGCCTTGAGCATTATTTATCATATTGAAGGGAAAGAGGGTTTAAATTGTTTTTTTTTTTAAACATTCTTTAATATACAAAATTCAATCAATTGGCAGGTTTTTAATTAATTAAAAATTTTGAAAGAATTCGTTAAAGCAAGATTGATAACCCGTGTAAAATTTTAAACAACTTTGAAATAATTAAAGAGGAAGCAAGAAAAAAACCAATACAAATTCAAATACCTTTTTTTTTCCCTTTTTAGGTTTGCCCCTTTTTTTAAATAAATTTTAATTCCAAATTTTTTACAATTCTTTTTTTTTTTTTTTACGAGAACGATTAAAATCAGCGTCGGGCGTAAAATCCCGTATATAGTTCCGGGGGCCGGGATTTTTTTTCCCCCGGTTTTTGAAGACCCATCGTCCCCTAAAACAAATTCCATCCTTGAAAAAAAAACCATCAAGCCCCGCCCCTAAAATGGCGGGCCCGGTTTTTTACAAGCAACTAACGAAAAAAGGGGTTCCCCGGACACCCCCCCAAATATAATAATTTTTCCTTTGGGGGGGAATTGGGGGTGGGGGGGGGGGGGTTTTTTTTTTTTAATTCCCCTTTTTGTTTTCCTTGGGGCCCCTGGGCTTTTATTTACCAACCTGAGAACATTCTGTGAACCTCCCCCTGAATTTTAAAAATGCTTGGGAAAAAATAGTTCCCTTTGTTTTTTTTTTACAATAATAACCTCGGAAAAAAAGGAACAAAAAAAAAAAAATTCCCCCCCCTTCCCCCTTAAAATGGTAATAATCCCAGGAGTTCTTTGCCCTTTGCCCTTTGAGCGATACAGATGGTGTGGTATTCCCCCTGGAAAAGAAAAAACTCTCCCCCTTTTTTTCTCCTTTCCCCCCATGTTTTTAGCTTCTAATATATTATTTCACTTAGTGTTATTAAATTTACGGAAACCCCCTTCCTTTTTTTTTCCCTTTAAATTGTTTGGTGGTAAACCCTTTTTAACCAACACTTGGCTTGGGGGTTTTTTTTTTCCCCCCATTTTTGTTTTTTTTGGGGGAAATGTGGGTTTTATGGGGGTTTTTTTTTTTTTCCTTTCCCCCCCCGGGACCGTCCCCTCCCCCTTTTAAAAATTTATAAAGAACCCGGCGGAAAAAAAAAACTTGAAAAAAAAAAAAAAAAACTTCCCCAGCTTTGGGGTTTCCCAAAGGTAAGGAAGGGTAGGTTTAAAAAAAAGTGTTGTGTAAAAACCATATAAGGAAAAAAAATCTTTTTTTAATTAAACTGTAGTTAGGTTTGAAGTTTTTTTTCTCCCTAAAAAAAATTGGAACCCTAACCTTCTTAAAAAATTAAAGAAGGGAAGTGTGTACCAACCTTTGTCTGATATTTCGCGTTTCGTACTTGAAAATAAAATTTTGGATTGGGAAAAGCTTCGATTAATATTATGAAATCTGTGTGCCCCACCATATACGACTGACAAAAATAATTTTGATTTTAAATTGATAGTTAAAAAGTTCAGATTAAAAACCAAAAATTGTTAAAAAAATGAAAAACCTTCCCTTTGGGTGGTCCCAATTTTTAAGACAATAAAGCCTCCCCTTTTTTTTTCCCAAATCCGTTTTTGGGGGTATATTAAACGCAACAATTTTAAGAATTTTTCTTTTTTGTAGAAATTTTATGGGGGGGTTCTTTGGGGGAAAATATTATTTTTTTCCCCGGCTTTTATTTTTTTTTGGTAAAACAAAATGGGGTTTGAAAAAAAGTAAACAAAACAAATGTTGGCAAAAAAAAAAACCAGATAAAAAAAAAAAAACTTTGGAAAAAAAGGGGGCGGGGGAAACAAATAAAACAAATAAAACCCTTTTTAAAAAAAATTATCCCTTTCGTTGCTTATAAACAATAATAAATGATTTAGAAGATTTTTAAAATGTTTTTTGGGAAAAAAAATTAACAAACGTGAAATCAGGGGGGGGGGGGTTAACGGAAAAAAAAAAAAAAAAAAAATTTAATTTTAACAAAGAAACAACTAAATCCTTTACAAAATAAATTTTTTTTTAGAAACGCTTCCTTAGTCCATTCTCGCTTTATATAGGGTTTTGTTACAAAGTCAAAATTGACCAACAAATCCAGTAAAAACCCCAAGCGAAATTTATTTTTGATTGAACGTAGATAAACTTCCCCGGGATTGCTCCTAATTAAAATTACCGAGAATTTCTCAATTAAATTCCGGAATTAACCTATTGAATTAATATTCCTTATCTCCGGATTGTGCTATTTTAGCCCCCACAGGGTTTAATTCGGGGATATTTTTTTTCCGGGCGCCACACTCGTGGATGTGTCTGTTTATGGATCTTTCATTGCTTATATTACTTGTGAAATAAAGCAATATATTATGTGCGCAAACATCAGAACACAAAAAAAATATTTAAGGAGAGAGAAATTTTTTAATATTTCTAAGTTGATTCTCTTCTGGGAATTTGCTTTCACTAGGATTATACATATATGGGGGGGATATTCTAACAGTTGGATGAATAATTTTTAACATTAACATTGAGTATTGATATATTTCTTCTACTTTTTAATAAACTATTTTCTGAGTATACTGTGCGTAATTAAATAAATATGAAAATGAGGTAAGGCACCTCACCACAACGCACTTTAAAATGCAAAACCGGTATAAAAAAAACCAGGAGGCAGGAACTCCATACCCAAACATTACCTCAACTTTTACTCAAACTATAAGAATTTAGCACAGTGGTATCATATCCTCACAAGGATGTGGTGGCCCTAAGAGGAATTTGCCGAACTATGTGACAATTTTATTTCCACTGTGTTGTAATTTGGTTAGCCTTTGCCGCAGACTTTTCCATTATAACTTTAAAAAATAACAACATTTTTTTACGCAATAATCATTTCATTTAAAATTATATATTAAATGGTAATTTTAATTATTTATCCTTAAATTATGATTGGGTGTAATCTTCTATTAATTGATCACAACAGAATATAAACCACAATTATTATCTATGGATAAATGGTGGGTAGGTTGTCAGTCTCATCATTTAATGGTAAGAGTAATATTATATCATAATAGTTATCCTTCCGCGTATCTGCGGAAAATTTTCACACAATCATCTGGGGAAATTTTCTAAAAAATCAGTATAAATAAATATTATACTTATTATTTTTTTTTTATGACTAATAATAAGAAATAATATAAGTAAAATAAATTATTATGCATAAAGAAAATATAAAGTACCCCCCCCCTAGTACGTGATAATATGAATAAAGGAGCCATAGACAAAAAAAATAACTAAAAAAAGTTTTTAAAATAATAAGAAAAAATAAATCCTACCCGCCTACCCTTTCCTAAAAAAACTCTCCCCATGGGTTTTTATTTTTTTATTATTTTATTATTATTTATTTATATTACCCACATCAAAAAGTAAAACTGGGGAATCTATAAAATGTGGGTATTTATATTTTCCCTTTATTATATTAAGTATTTTTTTCAAACCTTCATCCTGCAATACACTTTCCCTCAAATCCGAGATATGAATCCTTTAACAGGAGGGAAAAGAATTATTATAATCTAAACTTAATCGGTTATCGACCAGGATATAAACAATTGGAATACACTTCTCTCGGCCGGCCCTGGGTGAGAGACATACCCGGCATATTCGAACGATATTCTCGTCCCATCCTTTATTAATTCCCCAGAATAGAGAAATACTTGGGTGTCGACGATCTGTTACTTTTTTTTGTTTTGAACAAAAAGAATTCCGGGGATTGTCACGAAATTACCTTTTTCCTGCTTACGAGCATTTTAAATATTTTTTTTTTTTTTCCGTTTAATTTTTTCCCAGTCTGTCTGGTGGGTTATTCACCACCAACAACGATACTTTAGGAATCAAATACCCTGAGCATGTTGTATCGTAATTATCTATAGATCAATTTTATGTGAGTAAATTTCTTCTGTATGCATGTTGGTTTTGCATTTAGGACTTCTCACATGATCATTTTCCAATCTAGTATTCTTGTCTAGTTATTTTTCATCTATCCACTGTTAGACCGTGATTAGAAAAATCACACGTATCAGAAAAAAAAACTCCGCTTCTTTCAATAAATAAGTGCATTGACAAACAAGTATCTTCTTGTATGATAAAATCATATTATGATAAAGGATAATCTTCCCCGGGCATAAGAGGTCTCTTCGTTGAGTATTCATTTATTTGCGACCTTTAGGGTGTTTATTGGCTTGTTGTTGGTATATCTACAAGATAAACTCACCAGAACTCAACACCCGACACACACTGATCATCCCCCCACCCCAATCCCTCCTTTTGGAATTTAAGAAATCGAGAGTTTTCCTATTTGAATTGAAGATTAATATATCTTGTATACACACTCACGCAGAAAACTCCAGTCAATTGATCAACAAGAAAATACACCCTCGTTTTAAAAATTCTCTTGTTAACCGTAAGGATTATTGTTGTATACTATATTGAATATGGTATGTCCTTATATTTTTTTTTGTGTAAGGTAGGAGATAAAAAACGTCAACCCACTGATTGCCTCGCTCTTATTTTTGTTCTTGAATGAAAGACAAAAAAAGATATTTTTCATAAATGAAATTGTAGAAAGATATAATAATAAGTAAATAAAAATATAACAACTCGTTTTCCTTGTTTTCCTTAAATTATATATAAAGACACACAAAACTTATCTTCTTTACACTCATAATCACCCTCTTTATGTTATCGATATACAACGAACATTGTTCTACAGCCTATTTCGATCTGGCTGCTTTAGCACAAATGCAAACACAACCTGGGTTTCAGTATGTATGACCACTCATTCTTGTGCTGGCTGTATCTTTTTAGTGTGCTACATCATAAGGTCTTGTGTATTGTTCTATTTTTCCCCCAATAATCCTGTGAGACAAAAAATAAACAAAAAAACTCGTTCATTAGAAAACCGCGAACGTCTTGGCGGACTTAGCCCCTTTGCGCCTGCTCTCCGGGAGAATGTAAAGTGGCAACGAACACAAATATTACTACTGCGCGTCGTCCATTCCGCGATGTCCTTCGCCTACACATTTTTGTGATGGCTGAGTGTCACAAAAATGAAAAAACAACCGTTGGTGAGGTTATGTAATTTATGGTTAATCCCTTTCTTTATTAATAATAGTTTACTTATTTAACTATGCGTAAAAGTAATCATTGCAGAGTACTAAATCCCGTAGGGATCTTACTTTTTTTTTTTCTAATAGATAAACACTGCTCGAACTCGCAAGAGATGATCTTGGGGGGGTTTACAATCGAAATATATAAGGAGTTTGTTATTTTAGTATCATTTTGTTTTTGTGGTTTTCATCTTTGTGCTCAAATAAACCTAATATTCTTACCTCTCTCTACATAACTTTCTAGCAGGTTATGCGCATCCACTATTTTACTCATGTTTTGTAGGATATTTAACTAGTTTATTTCGAGATTATAATATTCACATTCCACCTATATGAAACAGATAATTATTATATAGCAAACTAAAACAAAAACTCGCATAACTAAGTACATTAATTCTCAGATATCAAATTCCAGATATAATACAAACAAATATCAGAGAGAAAACAGCAAAGACCATCCTCCTCCCACCACATAGACACATACTGATATTGTTACTTTTTCCATTTATGAGGCACCCAGTATCATCTCCTACAACAACTAAATTATTATATAAATAATATATAATAAGTATAATAATAATAAACAAAAAAATGAAATTTAATAAGATTGGAAGAAAATTTACTGTAATTATTACTCGACTTGAGAGTTCAGGAGAGAAATGTTAAACCTTAAGAATCTACTCTAGAAATTATGAGGGACGCACGTCATAAATAATTCGTGCTTTTCATTTTTCTACATGTTTACTTTTCTTTTAATTTGGAATACCGTTTTCGCTGAGGTTGTGTATTTTCTCCTATATCTCTCTCTTTGCACTTAGTTATTCCCTCTCTTATTAAATTATGATATGTGTGAGTTACTGGAGTAATACTTACCCACGAGAGAAAAAATTCTACAAAGATTTATGAACACCCTCCAATATTTGAACACAGAAACTCAAATTGGTTGTATTAAATACAAAGTATAGATCTCGGGTCAACGCAAAACAATGAACACCAATAATTATCAAATAATAACAAATAGAAAGGCGCAAGTTTAATGAGATTATCAGATGTCAGTATTTTTTTGGTGACTATCTTAATCTTCATTATTCGGTGAGACCGTACTTTAAACATATCATATCGTCTGAACTGCTTAACGTATTCTGTCCACATCCATATTGAGAGATATATAAAAACTATGTTCCTCTTGCAACACCCAGGTATTGAAACAATTTAAACAAATAAACTCGATGTTGAGTCATCCCCCCTGATTGAGAAAACAAAACCACCAAGACCTTATATCTTTAACAGTAAGTATATTTATTCCCCACTTCTCGCGCATCTTTTGTTACGGAGAGAAAAAATAAATATAATCTATATTTTTTTCTCACTCACCCATTGAATTCTACTACATAGAAGAACACTATCTGGATATAATCTAACTATTATATTACTCTACTGATTATTTTAATGGTCTCACAGATAGCTCCTTAAGAATTTGTGTCCACCGGTCACACAGAATCAAATCTTTAATGAAGCAAGAATTTAGGAGAAATTAAATCTTTTATTAACCTCGCCCTCAATAAAAAAATATAAAGAGATTAAAAAAAATATTTCAATTCGATTCCTCATTTTATATTGAAGCACTTATAGTTTCCTTTTACATCAATTCTAGATAACGCGTCTCACTGCACGGTCATATATCTAAAAGATTCTATCCAAGCCCAAAAGAATTATAGAATCTTCTATTAAAATAATTTGCTCTCCGGTGTTTTTGTAAAATAATTAACTGCCCCAATTCTATATTGTTTTTATGGTCTATTAACCATCTTTTTCTGAACAAAGCGCGGTTTTTGTTATTCAAACCTACAAATATTAGAGAATCAATCTATAAACTACTACACATTTCACTTAACGATTACTTTTTATCAACACCAAGTTGGGAGTAATAATAAGCTCAAATAAAACATATCTTCTAATTATTTATCCCTCAAATTTTTTCCGGAATAAATTGAAAAAAAGAAAAGCACTAAATTCTTAGTTAGAATCACAAGGCAAACAAAAAATCGAGTTAAAATATACAAGGAAATAGTATAAAGATTGGAGAACCGATGGGAATTGTTATTATGCAAATTTGGTGAAAAAAAAGTAAAAGGATATACCTTCTGATGTGGGTTGGAATAAATCAATTTTCCAGTTTCACCCTACTCCACTCTCCCCCCCCTCCCATCACACAAACAGAACATCTGTGTGATGAGGTATTTAGCTTGAAAGCACGTTGAAAAGAGTTATATGTTAATTCTAATAAATAAGTGGCATTGCTATAGTAGAAAGTTAATCTGGAAGGGATCGAGAACCGGATGTGTTTTTTGTGTTTCCCCGTGTTGAGGCGGAAAAAGTTTTTTTGGGTGTGGTTGGTTGGGGCGTATAGGTTGGTTTTTGTGTTTTAGAGAGAGAATTTTAATTGAAGCGTGTTGTCTTAAAAGTAAAAGAAGCTGTTAAGTTTAAATTAATTAACAAAAAAGGCGCGGATTTGGTGTGGGAGATATGAGAAAGCACGCGATTCAATTATTTATTCCTGTCTAACCAAAGCTATTTTCTATTTTTTGTGTGCTATAGATTTGGTGTTGATCTCATTTTATTTGTCTTGATAAAGGTAAATGTTAAAGATGACAGATGAATTGTGGTAGATATTTTTATTTGCAATCCTTTGTTTTATATTATTTTTATATTTATTTAATAGTTAATTGGAAGGGAAGAGATGGTGAGTAAAAACCTGTCATAAGGAAGCCATGTACTCTTAGTAAATAAAGAATAAAAAAATAAGAAAAAAAGTCCGGAAAAATAATAATTAACGTAGAAATAATAAAAAAGCTCCACTTAGCCCCCCCCCCCCTCCCATATTAATAACCTTGGGGTAGTAAGTTGTATTTATATTTATTTATTATTATATATTTATTTTATTTAATCCAAAAATCACCTATTACCTATGAATAAAATTACAATAAGGATAATATTTTATAAAATTTAAATTATTATATTAAAAATAATAAATATAGAGAACAATTCGGGTGTGTAACACGGCATCGGACTTTTTGGGCCCTACTAGAGCCCACAAAAATATTATACAAATAAATCTATCTGAATGATGTGGCGAATAATTACCATCAAATGAAAAGTCAACTCTGTTTTCTTTATATAAACAGTCTCGGTATATCTCCCTCAAACAAATATAATATTTAATATCGGGTTTGACAATAAAAAGAAAAACGAAAGCATCCACAATTAGAAAAACCGAGTAATAATTAAAATTAATTACATATTAACATGGTACAATAATAATTATTATTAATTAAGAAGCAAAATAGTAAAATAAATCATTAACAAATAAAGTGATTCATGTAACTCTTTATGAATAAAATTAAAAAAAAAAAACCCGAAAATTAAAAATAAAATAAAAAATTTAGCTTTCTATTTTCTCTTAGGTCCAATTAAAATTGAAAAAAAAAAATTAAAGTACTCTTTTGGAGTAATCATTCAATTAAATCCACATGACTCTCATTAATATTTTGTATTAAACGCAAAAGTAGTACATGCTAGCATTAAAACACGTATTCTCAATCCTTTCAAAAATTTTAAAACACATAAAGAAAAAATTTTTTTAGAAAACAAGTCTTTAAAAAAAATTTTACAAATACAAATATTATCTTAGAATAGTATATACATAAATTAATATATAAGAATAAAAATAAATAAAAAAAGTATATATAAAACATTAGAAAATACATTTTAAATATATAAATAATACACTCTATAACCCACACAAGAGTATTTAACAAAAAGAAAACATATAACTAATAAATCCCAATTATATATTTTTTTTATCTAGTTGATTACTGCTATTAATGAGTAATAGACTTTGCAGTTGAACGAAAAAAACAGAAAAAATATTCTGATTTCTAAAGTTATACAGTGAAAAGAATTTGTTCACTTTGGAATTTACCACCATGTAGTTAACTACACTCTCTGACCTCTTCAAAGAAAATACGGGGAAAAAAAGGTGTCTGAGGGCTGTGCAATCACAGTTTAAGTAAAAGGAAGTATACGCTACTACCCAAATCCATTCCAATATAGACATCACTCCATTCAGTACAAGAAGGAAAACATGTATACATCTATTCTCCCCGACCCCTAAACAAATAATTCATTTAATATGTAGAGATACAAGACTGAGTTACAAAACAAAGTCAAAAGAGATGGGTTTTCGGAGTTATCGTTAAATAATCCCTTTAGCATACCCTATTTACGCCCAAAGAGTCCTTAATTTTTTTTATTTATTTCTTTATATTTCTACCTTACATTTCTCAAAATGAAATAATCCCGAAAAATAAGAACAAGAAACAGACCAAAAAGCATTGAAAAAGTGCGCTTCACCTTTCGTCTATTCTTTATCGCAACATAAACATTAATTTTTTATTATCTTTCAATAATATTAAATTATATATTATATATTTAACAAGTATTTATTTATATAAGTATAGTGTATAGAGAAAAAATAAATAATACCACCTTATCAAACAACGTTACCCTCACGGAATGGTAACCCTATGAAGTGGTAATATTTTATTAAGATTCTAAACAAAATTTCTAGAATTTAATGCTTTAGGATTTATTTATCCCAGTTATTATTTTATATTATGATGTAAAAATTTATCATTTATTTGGTTTTATTTTATTTATCTCCTGGATGTGAGTCACTTATTAAAAATAAAAAACTTTTTCATCAGAATATTTATTAATCTGAGATATCTTTTTCATTAACAAAAGCTCCGAAGAAGTAAAGATAAATAAGAGATTATATAAAAATAATAATAATATAGTCATTTCTATTAATATGTATCAAAGAATAGATCTGTTTATATTTTTTATAGTTCTGCTCTTCGTATTATAAATTAATTGAATCTTTGCTTTGCAAGTTCATAGTCATTGACATATTTGTTCTTTAGGACAGAGTTTCGATATATTGCTTGATCATTGCTTTTTTTGAAAATAATCTGACTAGGTTTTTATTTTTATTTATATATCCAATTTCCTTTGATTTGTAGC
>JABUQX010024149.1:22500-27787 GCA_015478945.1 Trachelipus rathkii
TTTATTTTTTTTTTTAATTTGTATTATTTCCTTTCCAACGATTTTGATAGCCCCCAAAATACTTATAAATCCTAAATTTACTTAAAAAAAACTTCTTTGAAAAGAAATGTTCCTAATTTTTTTTTTGTTGTCCCCTATTATTACAACTTCACCATATAATTATTATAATTATTTAATTTTATAAATTAGTATAATATTTAGATTATTTATATAATATATATAAATATTAATATAAAATATTTAATTACAAATATATATATATAATATATATAAAATATATATATATATATATAATACATATATAGATATATATATATTATATATATATTATATTTGTTGAAAATCACTGCTTGTTTGCAGAAAAACCTTATTATAGTTTAAAAAGGAAAAGTTAGCTTTGCAACTTTTCGACTCATAAGAATCATCATCATGTCTAGAGAACAACTAAATAAAACCAAAAAATATTATAGTTTTACTATTATTATCCCAATGTGAGAATAATTATTAATAATAATAATAATAACCAGGTAAGTCCAAATTATTAACCTTATGAATAAATCATAAGTCATATTATGAGTTAATTTTACAATTTGGGCCCGCATAAATACATGAATATTATTCCTGTACCATGAACTTTAGCTTATATATAAATAAGTCTAGGAACATAGCATAATAATCAACAATATTTCTCCAGCGACAATTCTTTGACATCAGCACTTCACCGACATGCAGAAATCACCAATAATTATGGCAAATATATAATATAATATATATAATATATATATATATATAATATTATATATATATATAATATAATATACTATATAACTATATATATATATATATATATTTATATTATACTATATATATATATATACTATCATATATATAATATATGAATTTTAATTAATCCGCGTGTGAATTCGACCTAGACCCAATAACTCTAACTTGAGCGTCCAACAACGCAAGAAGTAGATCCAAACACATCAATAATCCTAATTTCCTCCTTAAATATATTGAATTGTTAAGCCTTATGGGGCAGTAATCCAAAGTATCCGACCTAGTAGTATGTTCAATCTGAATATCTCCTTTTCATTTTTTGAACAAGGGCCGTCCGTATTATAAATATAAACCTAATTTCTTAACCATGCTGATAGCGTGTTTTTATATTTTAAATGCACCAGGCGATGCTGGTAATCGTTGAATTCCCCTATCTTTCTCCCACAATTGAGCTACATCCTTATTCCAAATATATTCAAGAGACAATTTGCCCTGCGCTAGCCACTTCCCTATACTGGAACTTTGTACCCGTCCAGTGTCTTCATGATAGTAGCGCATCCGGCATGGCCCTCCATGTGCAATTAAATTGTGATAGAATCTGTTAACATAATATATTCCCGGTTTAATCTTGCGTTTAAAAAATTAATGCAAAAATTTATGTTGCAAACTTTATATTTGGTTTCCTTCTTCCATAATAAATGGCTATTTGAAGAGGATAAATTTAAGAGAGAACATCTTGTCATGACACAATTAGTGTTGATAACCTGAAAATTTCAACCACAAGGTATCTAACTATTGATTTACTAGTGAATATAAGCTTCCAAAAAATCGTTCGCGTGATTTACGTACCGGTTAGTTGATATAAAAGCCAACCTGAAGTGCAACAGACAAACGAGCTTATAAACTAAAGAATATTATTACTCCCGTAATCTGTAGGAAGACATCGATGCAGTCTGAGCTCGCGCCTGCACTATGCATCGCCATTGGATAAACGATTAAGACATACTACCATAGTGGAATCAACATCACTTCCACCAATTTTTTATTTTATGATATAGTGCGCTTGAATTATAATTCCGTTACTTTTCCTTCTGAGTGAAATAGGAATTGTAATTAATTAAGGGCGAAATCAGACATTTTGACTTGTCAAATTTTTGACTTGAATGAACTACCATTACACGGGTCTATTGTATAGACTAATTAATAATGCATATCTCATAATTGAATTTTATAGTCGGGGGCACTCATTAAACACAGTATGATTTTTTTTTAAATACTAGCCGACATTTATCACTGCATCAACGTATTTTAAATCCGTATCTGGGGGGTTGAAAAAATTATGTATTTTTAAATAGTATATTATTATTATATTATTATTATATTATTATTATTATTATTATATTATTATATTATTATTATTATTATTATTATATTAATTATTATTTATTATTATTATTCATTCATAATTATTGATTATATTTTATTATTCATATTTATCTATGTTGAGCGTAATATGCTCTCGCATCGACCCGTAACCATAGATTGCATGGCAATTTACCAGCTTTTCAACAATCTCGTCAACTAAAATATCTCAACTTACTTTAAACTCTTCTATTTATGATATCTTACAAAACTAAAAAGGCAAAAATTTTCTAACGAAAATTTATTTACCTAAAGTTTGGTAATTAGTTTGGTACTAAATATTAATTTTTTCCTCTTAAAGATTAGATAAATGTTTTCTCACACGCTCTGGAGTCGGTTGGAAATAATTTAAATATGAATAATATATCATATATTATATATATATATATATACCTTACATATATATATATTATACCTGGTATACTATATTAATACTTACTTAATAGTAATAAGCATGATTCGCTCTTCCTCCGCTCCACATACTTCTTTAAAACCTATCCCCTACTATGTAGTTATATATATCTATCACTATAGCGGGTATTTACTTATATATATAGACTCTATATATAATATATATACTATATATATATCATACTTTATATCATATATATATATATATATTTATACTTATACTATATAAATAATATATTCCATACTCGTATAATAATAATACCGATATACTATAATATACTCAGTTACGTTTAATATTTATATATATTATATATATTATATATTATATATATATATATATATATATATTATATATAATTGAGGGGTGGAATGGCGGTTTTTAAAAGTTCATAATATCATGGTGTTTACTCTTTTTGCAGGGTTGCCCTTCTCGGAGACGAGTTTATCAATGTCAGAAAGCTTTTTTTATTTAATCAAATCTGAAAGTCACGCATCTTTCAAGTTTTCTTTAATATTCAGTTTTCAAAAATATTTAAGTATTATAGACTTGAAAAAAGGAAAAATGTAGAATGAAGAATTCAGGAGAAAGAAATAGAACAAAAAAAAAAAAGAAAAATAAAAGAAAAAAAAAAAAAAAAAAAAAAAAAAAAAAAAAAAAAAAAAAAAATATATATATATATATTATATATTATATATATTATATATATATAAATATATATATATATATATATATATATATATATATAATAATATATATATATATAATATATATATATATAAGATATATATAAATATATATAATATATATATATATAATATATAGTATATATCAACTATATATATATCATATATCCTTATTTTCACCCACATACCTCAATCCTAAGATCGGAAAGTAACCTCAATCCCGAGATCGGAAATTGGTCAGGGAAAGTATTTGTGTGGTTTCTGACCAAGTGGTAAAGTGCAAGGATATTGAGGCCCGATAGCAAGACCTGCTTCAACGCAACGCAGTCGGAGTGCTTGCCACCGCTTGCGTGGGTTCGCATCCTAATACGTTGCCTTTCCAATACGAGAAACATGAGAAGAGCGATTTATATGGGAATATATTGTTCTGTTCTATTTGTTGGCTATGTTTGTAGTGTTGTGTGTATGTATGTATTGGGATTAGTGTAGTACACTGTGCCATAAACTGCAATACGTAAATATTATAGAAAATCTCTTACTGTAGGGTCCGGGCGATATTCCCAATGAGTTCCTCTAACACTTGAGATTCCGGTCTTGCATTCCTCTTTGGTAAACTTTTTTTTTCCTGCCTATTAACTTCTATCAACGTTCTTCTAACAACTTCAACACTCATTTATCCTGTACAAAAAAAAAAAAAAAAAAAAAAAAAAAAAAAAAAAAAAAAAAAAAATTAACTTTTAGAATCTTTTTAACTTCAGTTCTTTTTAAAAATTTCGAACCCATTATTAACAGGAACATTTTGAAACATCTTGAATTCTTCTATCATAATTCCCTATCTCCATTTTGTTCTCGTGAATAAACTCTCTATTACAGAATTTTTTACTTTTTATCTGACCGACCCTTGGTCCCCTCCCTGCTCCGAACCTCTACATGTGACAACTGATTTGACTCGTTTTATAACTCCATAATTAATAGCAAAGTTATTGATATTTAAAAGGAATTTAATATTTTTAAGGTGTTCTTAATTTTTAGTTTACTATATATATATATATATATATATATATATATTATATATATATTTATATATATATATTATATATTTTTATATATAGTATTATATAATCTAGTATATATATATATATATATATATATATATATATATACAGCATGCTATCATTATTATAGCAGTAAATAAATATTTAAAAAAACAAAAACAAAAACAATCTAGTGTACCCAAATTGGGTGACAGAGAAATAAAATAAAAAGAATAATATATAAATGAAAATTAGTTTTCTCCATCAAACTTTGGATTGAAATGCGTTTCCCACTATCAAAATCCTCGCAAAAATTCAAACTCGAACACAGTTATGACGATCACACTTACGACGTCGATTCAAAAAAGGGTGACAATGATTCAATTTCAACAATATCTGGAAGGTATGTATTTAGTATGTTTCGCAATTATGATTATGATAATGATGATGATAATAAGTAATAGTTGAGATTAGCGGATTCTGAGGAAATATCGAATTTTTTTTTTTCGATAATCGCTTTTTTTTTTTTTATATCTTTCTCCCCAATTGTAAGAGAGGAAGTTCTTATTTATATCTAAACATTCGTTTGTTTTTAAAAAAAAAAAAAAAAATATATCGATTTTTTTAGAATCCATTAATCTCAACTATTACCGATAATAATATATATTGAGTTCCTGCCCAGTTATTGAAATTATGGATTAATAATTATTTGTCATAATATTATAATGACGTCATAGTTTAAAGATTTGTGAAGGGCCTTGTCAATAAATTTTTTTAATAAAGCCGTTATCGTTTTTGTCATTTGTGCTTACGCTCGATAAGAAATGCACACCCAATTTTAGCACGAATTTCGTGCATAAACGGAACGTTTGTTTTACAAACATCTTTCGACTCAGCTGTTGTGTTAATGTGGAACCACTTGGTTTTGGAATAACAGAATAAAAAAATTAAACAGA
>JABUQX010024150.1:0-25000 GCA_015478945.1 Trachelipus rathkii
TTAATTTATAAATATTTATATATAAATTATATATTAGCTACTCTCAGCCAGCTATAGAAGATGTATTTCACCCCTTACATGAAAGCAATGCATATATTTCGATAAAATTTCTTAAAGCATATAAGTGTTTATGCGATAATAAGTGTCCATCTCATATTTATTTTATAGTTTAACATTAAAGTAGTAATAAAACCACTACTAAACCTACTAAAGACATTTATACACTATTATAAGATAACTTTTTAATTGCCTATATATATATAATACAGCTATATAGTCTATACTTGATATAATATCAAGAAATCGGTATGCTATCACATCATAAGGGCAATACTAGGCTACTTTATCCCTCATTATTAGCTATTCGTAGCTTAAACTCCCCCCCGCTACTTGACAGCCTTAATTTTGAAAATTATATTTTATTTTAAATTTCTATCAGGGTGTGGGAGAAGCTATACCAGTTTCTTTCAACAGCTCACAAATACACCCATACCACTTACCACACTTCTTTTCATCGCCCCTCCTTCACCCAGTATTTCTTATCTTTGTTACTGTTCACGATTATCGTTAAAATATACTTATTCCCCACTAGTTCAGTCTGGTTAAAGTCTCGGGTTCCTGATATAATTGGGGTTGGTGGACCTCTCGGGAGGAAATCCGGCTTATTGAACTTAGATTCAGAGCTTGTTTGCGTGATATGTACTGACGCTGTAGCGTACCTGCATTCATTAAGGATAATTCACGGCACCAGTAACTTTGGAAACAGAAAATATTCGTAATTTCTACCAAAATTTGATGGCCGGAGTAAGGATTTTCTGGGCTCATTCTAGTCTTAATTTCTCCTTTATGAATTATTTTCCTTGACGTTAGTCTGGCAACCCCTTCCCCACACACCATATATATTCACCTCCCCCAGATCTGGTTCTTCCCTATTTTATTCGTCATTCATTTACATATGGGAGGCACTGAGGTAGTAGTGTCTTGTTAAAGCAGTTGATGTTGCAGTTTTTTCCATGGACTTGAGACAGATTTCCTTGAAACTGTGATGATTGCCGAATAAATATATTAATTGCGAATTTTATATATTATCTTAGATAATATAATATTGATTGTGTAAAGTTTCACTTGATAGCACCGAGTAAAATTCTTTCTTTTTTTGTACATTTGAGATAATTTCAGCATTCTGTATAACATTTAGAAGGTGATCATTATTATAAATTGGTACTTCTTTTTCGAAATGAAATCTCTATTCTTGTTTGACTGATCGTTCATTTCTCTCTTCTTTTTAAGTACTAATCCTCCCCAATAATGAATTGTTTGATTAGGATGTGTTGCATTGGGTTTGCCTCTAATGGGATGCTGAAGACAACATTCTTTGATGTCTCATCTTCTACGGCCCAACACATCTGTCTATCCCCCACCAGGAAACCACGGAACGCATTTATAGAATTTAAATGCCATTACCTAACGTTATTTCCAAGCACTAACTAGTTTTTAGACATATACTCACTACATGCTACACCCCATGTTCAAGTCCAACAGCGTAAAGGGCGCAGCGTTTCGCGCGACTCCCCATTGCCCATGTTCTACTATAATGTCGCTGATGTTACTGCCCCTGCTACTGCCGCTCACGTGTTGCGCCTTACTTTCCCACGGCACTTCTGGCGGTTCCCGCACCCCTGCCCCGCGTAGGCGTCGCCCAGACAGTGGTTCTCAAACTTTCTCTTCCCGTCGTTGACGCGCTCTGCGTACAGACTCCGTCGTGCGCCCGAGGCCACCGCGCCTGCGAGATTTTTTCCGCAGTGCACAGCCGCCGATGTATAGTCGAAACACATCCCACCTAATATCGTCAACTGACTAGGCATAAATAGTTTTCAGTCCTTATATTCCCATTCATCTTTATAATCGATTTTCATATTAATGACCGGACCCACTATCTTCTTCAACAAGAATCCTTTTACGCTTATGTATGTTGCAACATTCACTCCATCACCGTCACCTGTTGCGAGGCGTTACATTGCATTTCTTTTCATTTTTTTGACTCATTACACTAATCTTAAACCTATTTTCCATATTCAATCAAAATTCCCCTCACCACACTCGGGATTGTCTATAGTCCGCGATATTTTCCACTACAATAACTCGCTAACCATTTCATTACAGGCACCTACATTGTATTCTAAACTAACAAATCATATACCAATGTTATTTTAAAATATTTATTTCTTAACTTCACTTATATTATATTACATTGCTTTATTTTTCAACTTAATTAATTTCTATTTACTAGCACATATATTTTCTCAAAAAATCTGAGAAATAAAAACTAAATCACAAACAGCAAAACGAATTTCAAAAATATTATTCTTCCTAGTTTAGTTTGTCCTTTCGAATAACTCATTATAACTAACTATCATTTATCACCCGTTCCTTACTACAACCATAATGTAATCGTCAATTATTTCTATCCTAAAATCATTGGTAGGAAGTTGAGAACGCAGTTAAAACATGTAGGGACGTTACGGTAAAAAGCAGTAAACCCGATAGTACTTAGTTCTTAAGAAACCACGCTTATACCTATACCTATATATCTTTCTGTTTCCGGCTGCACGGTCTATTAGTTAGGTCATAGTAACACAGCAACCACATAGTCGCGAGGCTTGCTTTTATCCCGCTTGGCTTTAACTCGCTCGGTACAGCTCTATAATTCTGCTTTACAGCTGTCTAACTTTCAATTTCTTGATCTATCTCATTTCTGACTCTTTTCAACACTATTTCTCGCGGGACGTCCCGTGGTACAGTCCATACTTGTTATTTTATCTAACTTTTCTGTCTTCTACGCTGTCCTTCACGGCAAATTGATGTCTACAAACACCTCATATTCCAAATGTAATAACGTTATCACTATTAGCATTATTACTTTTTGTTTCATATTTTTTATCTCTATCGCTCTCTCTAACTCCTAGAGTATGATACTCATAATAACTCTATTACTAGTATGACTAATTCTCATATTATTTATTATCTCTTTTATTTATTTTTCTTACTTCATTTCAATCTTTATTTATTTTTTCGATTATTTCATATCTCATTATTATTCGGGGGCTACTGTTAGAATCGCAACTCATTCTCTAACTCTCATTGGTCTCTCGTTATAGTCCCCACCGGCAAACCCACACTTATTATTCTCTCTATTGTCTCCTATTCATGTATTGAGCGGCGTCGCTGCGTGACGTGGTCTATCTTTAGCAGTTTATTCATCCAAGCCTATCTGTTTCTACTATGATGTTAGTCGTGGTATTGCAACCCCACATCGACCGCCGTATGCGGCCACCAGCCTGGTTAGTACCACTACATCATTTCATTCTTTTATTGTCACTTATTTTTAACTTTCAGCATCCATGTTCACCATCTTTTACATTCTTACCTATCATGACGATACTTAATCTCTCTTCGCCTCACATTTACCAAACTCTCTCCAGAACACACCATCGCCATTTTCACGGGACGACGACACCACAACACCACACCACCCACACACACAACACCCTTAAATATCTTCTATCATAACACTATTCATATTCAAACTAAATAACCAAGGAGATCCAGAATTCTAGAATTCTGAAATTTTACTTCTTCTAGATTTCCTTATCTATTCACTCAATCTAAGCTCTTATCTTCCACCCACACGCACAGCCTTTATTCTCACACTCACACAGACTATTACTTTACATCTCCAACGCACGCTATATTCTACTATCACCCTAATTGTAACGATCACACATAAATTCCTATTAAAACATGTTTATGTTTTCCCTCTACACATTACGGTATATTAATTTCATATTAATTACTGACGATTCAAATCACTTAATACCCTATGATCACCTCCATCCCCCTCATCTTCTATTCTCATCACTTGAGTACTCAATGACTTTTTTTTAGTCCCTTTCGCATTTGCATGACAACGGACATTTTCCCTTTCATTTCATATATACAACTTATTGTTCTCTCGCGGAACGCTAAGAATGTCATACTCAATTCAACGATATCTAGTTTATATTCACATCCTTTCTACATAACCAATATTTCACTTATCATTTTTAATATTTATTTTACTCTAATAACTCCTTATACTATTAATACTTTTCTAATTTATAAGAATTTTTAAAAATTTGTCATTGTCATAGAAGAAAACATCCCCAGCAAGATGTCTTTGATATAACATATGCCAACCAATTTTACTATCTGTACTATAATTTGTATTCACGTAACATAATCTTTTTCTTAACTTTATAAGCAATGACTTTGCACTTTTTTAATCCTCACCGTGGCCATTTCTTTAATATCTTCATCTTGTTCTATCCCTCACCCTGATCATGCTAAATATACTTTGCGTATAATTAGAAAAGCAACTCCGTGCCTCGGCCTCGCTACTTCTTCCTCATACCTTATTTGTCATCAGTCAAATTACCATCTTTCACCCACTAGTCCCATTCTTAAACCATCACATTCTTTCAATCAACTACCGAACCCTTATGATACAAATTAACAACAGCCCAAGTAGAATAACCCTCCTAGACACAACACCACACGGATCCCTGCTTCACTGTCCGCTATTTAATTTTATAAAGCAATTCACGTACTCAACTGCCATTTATTTTTTACACACGCTTGTACTCATGATTCGATCAAATTATTTAATTCGGGATTCAGAATGCCCGATCCACCAACACCATATATACATTAACGCCCTTCCGCAGAGACAGCGCTATAAATCCTGTCAATACGCCATGTTTTGCGACATTCCTTGCAAGCCTAAATAAAGGTTTCTAATTTTTCTCACTCATTTGTCTCACTCGATTTACTTTTGGATTTACACGTGCTTCTCTAACCCCCCCCACCATCCAAATGCAACCTCTCTGTCCTCTTTCCACCAAAACAATTCAATTTACTCTTATCTACCGCGGCTCCCGAACGCAAACTAGGATAAAGTATGAACGAAATCAGTTTTTTGGACAAATGCGATCGGTTCTGTCTTATCCGCCAGGCATCTGATCGTTCCCTCTACAAGGACTCAATAAACTTATTCCCTCACTTAGGGTTTGCTACATCGGTTCCTTTGATCACCTCCTCAATATTAAAGGGTTTCTAAAAACTTGGCTCTTCTCCATCTTCTGAACATAAATCTTTCAACAAATCGGGATTGGGGGTGAAAAATAACTTCCATGTCAGTCCCAGTTACACATCTGCCAGCTCTCCATATTCTTGATGCATTTCTTCACCAGGAAATAACATCTACCATGAAACGTGTGACACGCAGCTGGATCTAAAGCCAGTAAATTAGCCATATTCAATCATAGCATATCTAATCCCCCATAAGGTGGTAGGTACACACCGTTTTCTTCTATCTCGGTTTTTACCTTGCGTTGTACTGGCTAATTAATACTTTCATCTGTCATTTAGCTGCTTTTAACACTTTCTGCTTTAACTGGTTTAAACTTTCTCGGCTTAAACTGTTTTAGACACCTTTCTGCTTTCTGTTTTATCTCACGGGTCATCCTATTACTCTCAACAATTAATTGTACCTTTTTTTATTTTGTTTGAATTACTTTATTATTATTTTATTTTATCTATTATTTTTTTTATTTTTATTTTTTACTTATTATCTCTTTCTTATGTAATGGTTGCCAATTCATTATATCCTTAAACGCTCAGGACATGATCGACACTCATTTTTATTATATATTTATTATTTTTATCTATTTTAATTTTTTATTTTTATTATATAATATCAACTCCTAGGATAATTTAGGTGGTGAGGGTGCTATTTTGTCGCATTAATATTAATTTAGGGAACATTCAAATTCTATTCTCTAGAGAAAGCTTTGTCATATAAGCGTCAAATTACTCTTCGAAACTATAAATTCGACATTACTATTTTCCAGCAAGAATAACTACTTTTACTTTAATTTCATTCTTGTTTTTTCTCTTTTATCCCACAGACAACATACACCACACACACAGAAAGCACAACAGTTTAACCACTCACCATGAACTATCAATTATTCTGCATTTACTTAGCAACTGGCCGATTTTAACGTGACAGCTGACTTCACAGCACTTTTAACTCTATATACACCATCGTCTAGATCTCTTTTAATTATCATTATTATATTTATTTCCTGTCCAGATCTGACAGTATCCTCTATATCTTCATTTTTATTGTTTTTAAAATTTTATATCTTTCTTTAGTGTATAATTTATCTCATTTTCAAATGACATCCCTACAAATTTTAATTTCCCCAAATTATTTTAGTAAGTTCTATATTATTATTTAATTCTAAGCTATATTATTCGTGTGAGAGAATGATACCAAAATTACCAACATATAATTATAAACTTTTTGGTTTATAAATGTTTTATAACGAAGCAATTTTAAAATAACTTTTCTAAATATTTTCCTTTTTCGATATATTTTTATTATATACACACTATAAATTTCTGTATACAAATCGCTTAAGCATAAATCTTTTATATATACAAGCGTAAGGTAGCCGCCACTTAGCACCTCTCACTCTATACATTCCAACGCCTTATGCACGCGTTTCATGTGTTATTGACTTCCGTGCTTTTATTTATCATTTGATTTAGGTCCATGTATATTTAATGCTCATGAGAGAACCTAAATATACAAGATACAATTAGTTTTCTCTGCTTAACATATTTACATTTATTTGTATTAAAATCTTTTTTTATTTAAGTTTTTGTGAGTGTGTAATATTATTATTGAACAAGTTATATTTATTCAACACTTAACATTTATATTATCCCGCTCCGATGTTCACACTCACAAATATTTCAGAGTTGTTTAATTTAATATTGGTGTTTAGCGATTGCTCTTTTTATCTCAATAGTGAAGATACGTATTATTATCTATGTACATTGACATTAATGAGCCGATCACGTTTGATATATCTTTCGAGGGATCGACAACATCACCCGCCTCTTACAGATCACGCAACAACAACTGATCTCTCGATCCTCTCCGAATAATGTTAGCTATTTGCCACATAACTACTTTTCTAGGTCCTAAAATTTAGGGGATTTTACTCGATTTCTCTTTTTGTATCTCCGGGGCGATGTTTTTAGACCTAATTTCCAGCGAGTCCAAAACTATAGTATTCTTTCAGAACTCTGACATTCTTTTTCTATCTCCTGGCATCTCAAATATTTGATTGGCGAACAATAACTACGTTAGGCGTTACCCCCATATGATATTTCTTGATAGTCTTAAATTACTAAAAGGACTAAAACGACCCTTTTCTTTTACGATATATCCCACTGCTAGTTTTGCGCCTACTCCAGGTCAAAGGTTAATTCCAAGTATCGTACAAGATTTTTGAGGATGCAATTACAAAACCTTTGTTATCTCAATTTAATTAATATTTTCATTTACTAAATCAACTCCTTTCAAACTGAATCAATAGCTGGACACTCGGTTAAGTATTCACATCTTGTACGAATTGTATACAAGGAATGGACGGCTAGAGCTGACTTTACGCTCTTTTCTTTAGTGCGATCGTCGCCTACCACTGGTAGCGAAGTATTATGTTGTCTATGTCTCTAGCACTAAGATTAGTTGACCCTTCTTCTCAGTATGGTGAATAGTAGGTTGCAATGAATTGACAAAGTCTCTCTTTCTTTAAAGCAATGCTTTTCAATTTCAAATGATTTTTTCCTTTTTAACATTTGCTTATATTTCCACCTTCAGCAAGTTTTTTTATTCCTCATTCTTTGTCCTTTATAACTCATCCACTAACTCTGTACAGTTTAATACTGTTTACTTCCGCTTACCTCTTTGCTCTTCTATCCTTTTTTTTCTTTCATCCGTCCAGCTAAATCCCCCCCTCCTTAATGGTAATACTTGATTTACAGAACTAACTAAAACATGACGATAACTTATGCACCTGCCATCGATATTTCTTCGAATGCTTCATCCATAACCCAGACCTTTCCCGCACAATGGAGAATTATTATATATCTTAAATTCATAATTCTCATCTAATCAGTTGATATCATCATTTACATTTATCAATCTTAGTTATCACTAATGATACAATACACAAGATTTGTAAAGTAGGAATTCTTTACCTGGATAACGGATAAAAAACTGCCGGTTACAAAGCTTATTCACTGAAATGCATAGTGTGTATTGAGTTAGGGCACCACATTCTAGCAGGGGTAACTAAGGTCAGTTGAAATCGAGATGCTTGGACCTGAATTCCATAGCTCGCTATATTACCCGGAACAAAATGAGTCCATCGCCTGTATTTATAGCTATATAGGCGATGTAAGAGTTGATATCTTATTTTCGTATACGACCTATGATAGATGCAGACGTACGTTAAGTATTCGTTATCTGTAAGAATGTGCGAGCGATTTATTGTGTTTCCTCTCGATGGTGGTCAATGTACTACTACTAGACATATCTAACTATACATAATAAGAATCTCAGATATATAACCTTTGAAATATTTTATGGTTAACAATTTTTGGGCTCTGGCTCCGTGTAGCTAATATTGGTTTATTTCTCTAATTAAACCCTAGAAGATTAATAAAATACTATTTTATTTTTAGAAGATTTGCTTTTCTTATTTTATTACGATAACGTTGGTTTTGGAACTGTGCAATGTAAAGTCCGCATTTATCTCTACAGACTATTGTGTATAGTTCGGCAGCAGGTAGGCTGACTATGATTACCTGGGATTTAGTTAGGATAAATCGATTAAAAATATTCAACTCAATTTTTTTTCGAAATTTTTCATTTTTAAATATTTTTTAATATTGTAAACCAAAAGTAATTAATAATCTCATTTTTTACTTAATTTGTATCCAACAATACTACATCATGTTATAGATTAGGAAACTTGAAATAACTTAGTATCCTATTTGAAGGTAATGAAGTGTCGCCACAGCCATAACATTATAACTTTTAATAATAAAGACTATACATCTTTAATAATTACCTTCACTGTATGGTATCAGGACGACCGTCGTTAATATAAAAGTTATGTCATTCGCTATGCAGGTGGTTGTGTTGAATCTTTGCCTTTCATAGCCGAGTGATCATGGTAAATTACACAATCGTGGTGTTCAAGCAGGTCTGGTGGGTACTTATCGTGTGTCTGTAGTACGGGTGTGAGTGTTCGTGTGATGTAAGTGGTCTATGGATCCCAATAAAGGATCGAATATGCTCCCTCGAGGTGAAAGTGTTTATGACTTCGAATATTGCTCAGATAACCAAAAGTCACAACGTTTCGATGATATTCCTTAGATTACTAGTCTGGTTTGTTGTCGATTATCTTTGGATTGTTAAGTGGCATGTAGGTTATTACAACCTAAATGTTTACCATAAACAACACATCAAATTAATATATATTGGTGGTTGCTTATTTGAATGAAATATTCAAATTAGTTACACAATTAAGTGAATTTGGTTCGGTTCTCCTAGTTGCATTGTTATACTTTAACTCACGTGTAGGTTGAACGGGCTCTCCTAATACTTGTCCCGTCCGCCCCTATCTCTTGCCAAACAGAGTTCGCTTCGTCCAAAGGCTTTTGACCTGTGGCTAGTTTCTCTAAAGACTAGAGACAATGGAAAGCTGCTATTGTGTACGTCTTTGCTCATCGGAATCTTTTCTTTCAATATTTGGCCTCCTGATACTTTCACTTCTTTAGCTAAGCGCTATATATATGTTGCAACGCACTGTCGATACTTGGATGTTTAGTTTTACGTGACTTGCTTCATCCGGGGCTGCGCAGAAATTGATCACCCGGGCGTTAGGGGTAAGAATTTGCCTTTTCTTTCCAAGTATTGGACACCCGTGAGGTGGTAAACGTTTTTGTCTTCTTGTTATTTTCTTATATTGTTAGCTGCAATAAAAGTTTCATTGTTTTCCTCTGATATCTGCTGAAAAAACAAAACACAGTTACACTCTTTAAGATTTTGTGACCCTAGTTACGAAACAGATGTCGATTGCTTATTATTGCTTGTATCAAT
The DNA here is from genome assembly GCA_015478945.1 of Trachelipus rathkii. Classification (NCBI taxonomy): domain Eukaryota; kingdom Metazoa; phylum Arthropoda; class Malacostraca; order Isopoda; family Trachelipodidae; genus Trachelipus; species Trachelipus rathkii. The sequence continues at coordinate 10,064 of JABUQX010024150.1, forward strand.
GCCATGATGTAGATGATTATTATTTTTAATATTAATGTTTGTAATTTAATCTATAGGATGAAAAAAGTGCGTAGCAAGAAGCCAGATCATATATGTGTTTATGAAGGAAGAAACGGATCAATTCAGTTTTCATCTACGATGTTTCCTGAAACGTACATCTCCTCACCCTTAAAGTAAGTATGAATACTTTGTCATTTGTTAACATATAAGAAAAAAGCAAAATTCATTTTTTGGATTGCTTTATAGTGTTGTTGACAGAGTTTTAAGTGCGAAGAAACTTTAGGGCTTGTGATTTATAATGAAATAATGAAATAAATTTAAAAGCTACCCTCAGAATCAAGTCATTAACCTCTAAATATTAATTTCATTGTTACATAAATATCTGTATGTCAAGTTAAGCTTTTTTAATTAGCCGCTTTTTGTTTTATCCGCATACTTATATTGAAAAATAATAATAATTAATGAATAATAATAATAAGTAAATAATATAATAATTAATAATTAATAATATATATAATAATCAATAATTTATCACTAAATAATTAATAATAATAATAATATCAGATAATAATAATTTAATTTATTATTATTATTATTATTATTATTATTATTATTATTATTATTATTATTTAGATTACTTTTAAGTAATCTATAAAGTAACTTTTGATCAGCTTATGAATTACAGAATACTCGAGCTTAATCTGTTGGTTTTATCATTTTTTTTTTTTTTTCCAAGGGCTTGCTACTTGCAAGGACATGCTTCGAAATTCATGCCTTGAAGGGAACCATGATCCTGAAAGCAGCGGACAAATGCGTAAATGAAGAAGTGTGAAAATAAATTTATATGGCTTGTTACTTATGATCTGACTGGACACATTTAAATAAAAAAGTAATTATTATATAATACGGGTATATTATACTAGTAATAGCTGCTATAACTTACTACATAATATCATATAGATATCTGACTACCTATTATCATCATAAGTAATATACTATATACCTATATATATAATTCATACTATATAATATATCTATTTATATTATTATATAATATATATGATATAGTATATAATTATATATATAATTCGGCCTCCTCTCTCACCTCATGCTACACCTTCTCGATTCCCGAAGATGGGAGTAAGAGCGCTACAAGTCATGCGGATGAAAAACGAAAAGCAGTAAGGCGAGTGAGACAAAATGTACTCGAGGAACAGAAAGCCCAACGCTTACCCTCACCGCTCTTCCTACTGGGGAGTGTGCTCATTCCCTGTACCATCTATTTAGTGAAGCTCTGGTCAACAGATCAGATGAAATCCCCCAGGAGAGACTTGCATTCGGATCCTTCCCCCTCCTTCGGCGAACGGACCCTCAACTATGTCAATTGCGAAATGTTAGAGTGGTTTTCATGGCCCTTGGACCTCCAGGTGGGCCACATCCGTACCATGGCCCCATATCTACAAACCCGCCCCGCCCTGGTGCCAGTCTCTGTCCTATCATGCACGCTTTATTTCCTCGCCTCTGCCAACACTCACATTTCTCCTCTCCTCAGACATTCGTGTCAACCACGACCAATATCTCACTTCATCTTCGCGCTCTTCGGCCCCTCTCAGCCGGTCGGTTCCCAACACACTCTCCAGAGTCATACATTCGCTTAACCCAACCGACTATTCACTTCATTACCGTTCCTTTCCACGTACCTAATAAAAAGCCGCAATTTGTCAACAGTTAAACTTTCATCTTTGTCGACCTGGATTATCTTACCCTTCTCTACACCACAACAACTGTCGTCTGCACTTGTCGGATTAGTCTAACGGTTGGCCACAACTCTCCTAAGTATGTTCATCATCCTCATTTTTATGAACTTGCCTTCCACAATTACCTACCATGCCCCTAAATGTTCCATCTGACACACCACAACCTTATTGAATACTTAGACTATTTTGTCTTATTCAGCCATAGTCGCCACTATCCATACAATATTACACGGTTACCAACGACATACCTCATGCAGGAGACCTCTAGCGCACTCAAGTACTCTAGTCCCTCTTTAAATTTCACTCATCGATGTTAATCTGTCACACAACCGCACCTTTCCCTTGGCATTCACAACTTTGCCTACAATAAATCTCCGGCATCAATCCGTCTCCTTCTTCAATTTTTGCTCCAAGCACACTACGTCCTAAATATTTTAAAACTCAAACTTGGCTACAGTGTCTCACTGCATCTAAAATACTTCTATCATCTATCTGAGGATTTGATTGTCGGCTCTACTTAGTCTCAACCTAACTATATTAATTTAATCCTTAGCTGTTCTCTCTTATCTACCAGTGTTATTTTCAAAAGGAAACACGCTCCTGGTACTTTTACATACCGCTGGCCCAAATTCTCTTACACCGTACTCCATGTCCAGTCTAAACTCCTGCTTCAATGGATTTCCGTCACAAGACGACCAAATCTCGATCGCACCGCATATGATAGTTAGGGCAAAACGTCCACTCCATCATGCGTCCATTCTCAATCATGTCCTAGCTGTACCTAGTTCATCACCATTTCCCCTGACCATCCTCCACTCGTCGATCTCTTTCCAACAAATAACCACATCCCATATCCATTCAAACAATTGAAATTAACAGCAAGTTGTAGACTATATACATTTATTCTCTTCCGTCTCACTCTCACTAATATGCCTTTGTAGCAATTCAATCACCATTTGACAAACCACCCATTTATCTTAAACAACCGCATCGCCTTCTTCTCATCTAATCGTCCATACATTCTTTGGTTCCATCCAGATTCAGCCTACCGGACAACCATTTCCAACACCACCACAGGATATATTTATCACGTAATCCTCCATAAAGGAAGCTTTCCCCTATTATTAACCTCATCACATTACCGCGCCTGTTGTAAATTCTAAAACTGAAATATAATTGCTAGTTCTTCTTCTCCCTCTCTTCTGCAATCATTTGTTTCATAAGTGTAAAGATTTGAGCTCCCACAACATCCTCTCTCACTCCTAGAACGCAAAAACCTTAGGTTCTTTACTCGCTCAACCAAATCTAGTCCTCAGTCACCTCCGATCGCACTCGTTCTTCGACAAATTTCACCAGCATTATACCTTTTTCCTCCTACAACTACTCACCTCATAAAACTTATTCCCTATTTCTCATATAATTTCTAAAACAGTTTCCTCCCTTGTTCTCCTTCACCATTATTAATATAGGGGTAACTATGACCTGGCTCTCGCTCCCATCCCTTGGCACTATACCCTCATAAACGCTTTATTACACACTTCCAAAATCCAATCATCACCATCTCGCCTTCCTTGCTCTGTTGATCAAATGTTCTAAGTAATTTCAATCTATACCCTTGCAGATTTTTAACCCATTCTCTTCTTACAATCTTCACAATTTTGCTCAACACCTACCCATACCTCTTATGCTATTCCTCCGTTAACATAAACGCTCAATCCCAAATAAACCTTATCCGTCTTGCATCCATTCAAATACCACATACAGTTCACGTACGACCTTCCGTCTCATTATTACTTGGTTATATATTGTGGCAATTTCGAAGAATGTCTTTTTTTCCTACAACTCCCTCTACAGTCCTTTCATGTTGCAGTTACAAAAAAGCAACCTATTCCTATTCATTATTCCCCCTAAGGCAGATTCTCCCTTATCTCCATCTGTAAACTTCCGGCTTTCCGTCCAGAGGAGATTCTCTCTGTGATTACCACCCCCCCCGTACCCCCACATTGTCCTATCTGTCCCCTGCTTCATCCTCCCTCCAGACCCCATAACCATCTTCTGTCCAAACTCAGTTTCATCGTCTTCAGCCCTCTTGTGTATAATAATATATATCACTAGTTTCTCAAATATATTATATAATTAATGGGTATTCGCTATTAGTACCTAAGTATTATTAAACTTCCCGAAAATTCATATCTCATAGTTATTTACCCTAGGTAAATAACTTAAAGGAGCCTATACTTCACGCGTAATTACCATTAGCTATTATAGGTCATCATCAGGCTTATAATAAATATTACGACTATGCTCATATAGTGCGTCTAATGACTGGCTTTATGTAAAGTGTCTATGAAGCGCTTGATAGTGCTTATCTAAGTATGTATTTATATATAAATAATACCTTATAACTATATATCATAATAGTAGGTATATAAACTCACTATGACTAGCTTAGAGTAAATAACTATATCTACCTCGATTACCTCATTATTTATTATTTTTCTTATATTGTATAGTACAACCATAATAGAGCTATTTACTTTAATGACTCATGTAGGAGTCTAGCCATACGTGAAATATCAGTGACACTCATAATATTTACCGTTATGGTAACACCTAACCCATATCACGCTGGCCATATGATCCTTTCCGTTGGCTACACGCTTCCCACTGATATATTCATGATACACTATACTATTTACCCTTTATAAGTATTACCTTCTCCCCTCCTATACTATATCATATATCACTATATACCCGTTATTGTATTCGGAGGTCTATATAAAAATACCAAAATAATAGCCTCCAACTCGATATATAGAGTATTACTACCTATTAGGGGTAGACTATACTTATAGCTTTTATTGTATATTCAAAACACGTATACACACTATGTCCATAAATATCAAATAGATTATAAGACATTTAAAAATCAAACACAATATAAATATGCTACATACAAGGACGCGAAGTGACCAAGAATCTTAACAACGCATTTCAACATGGGCGTCGCTTGCAGAATTTGACCACCCAACGCGAATCAGGCACTAAGGACTGCGCGTCCATCTCTTACTTGGCTCGTTTCTGTCACAAGCTCAGTTCTTCTCCACTTCTTGGCTTAAGCCAGTCGTTGTTTATGTGGCAAGTAGAAAAATCTCGCAGGGTGAAGTCGCGTCTGCTTTCATGTTAATGTGTTTCTTATTCAGTACATGGCCGATGGAAAACCACCGTATAGTTATCTAGCTGTGTTGTCTCTCTATCACCAATCAAGTTGGGTTGGCGTAGTTCCATAGCGCTCGGCGGGGTCCTGAATATTATCGCGAATTGTCTTGCTTCGCGGTTCGTCCTCGTGTCGTTCGTCACTGTTGTGTGTGTTGTGTGTTGTGTGTGTCGCTGATCAGTCTCGATACACTGCCGTCTAGTGTGTTCTAACTAGTTAGGGATTCTATCGTCATACACCTACATGCGTTTTCAAGTGTAGGTATCCTTGATATTATTGTGCTATGGTGGTGGAAGAGTACATAGGCTTCCGGACCGACAGTTGTAGTAGCTGCTATTGATGAGGTGGAGCGTCTTGATGGAGTCCATAAAATTGACCCATGGTTAAGGTACGTATATATGGCTCAAGAACAACCGTTTAAAGCATTCGTCGGTGAACGAACAAGAATGTCACAAAGTTTTTCACGGGAGATAAGACATACAGCTGTCGAGACCTTATCAAATAGAAATCGTTCGAAAAGCTGTCTTCAGCCGTCCTCCTTTAACAGGCAATCTACAGCTTCAGATAAACTTAACCACTGGTGTGCTGCCCAATCCAACTTGGTCTCTCTCACAGTGTAATACAACCCAGGTACATTAAGATTTTTAAAAGCACTTCTTCAAGTTCTATTCCCCCTCCTTCACAAAATTCAGCACCTCTCTTTCCAGATCTCCTCCGCTATGAGAATTGCATTTCATTCATAAGTTTACCAGGCCGACATACATGGTCAATCTCCGTCTTTCCTATTACTCTCTAAGGTTAATTTTATAAGACATTAAAACTTCTCTCGGCTAATGTAGGCATATCTCTTACAACCCAAATAAATTCACATAAAATTCTACACACGCCTCTGCAGGAGTCGCTTCTGTATCACTTGCTCACCAAAAAAATGACCGCTATCCATCAATGAAGACCAATGGCTGTCGAGTCCGACCTAAAAAATTATGAGGCGGGGTCAAACAATTGAACCGTCTGAAATCAGCCCTAGCACGCCATAATAACTCTCCTCGCTGGCCGGAACAACATCAGAACTTCACCCTGTCAGAGAATACACAGGGTAGCAAATTACCATCCCGATTATGAGGTAAAAATGACCCATATGAAGAAAACCCAAATTGGTACGCACAAGGAAATGATTAAGTGGGCCAAAATTGACGACACAATGATTAGATCTAGTACAGCGTGTAGCCCACAACTAAACCTCGTGGTCCCAAGACTTGTGCGCCAATTGAATACGAGAACAAACGGTATTTGTCTGCTCACAAGCACATATACCCAAAACGCTGTTCTGGAGCGTGCAAAAAAAAGTACCGGCTAGGCGACTTGACATAAAGTAAGGGGGACATTACGAAATTATGATGGAGCAGAACTCAAGGTTATAAACATCACAGTAATAGCTCGTTGTTATAGTCTCAACTTGCTGAATATGGCAAGAGCTCAAAATGATTATACCACGGTGGGGATTCATATACATCCTAACAGCGTTTGTGTCAGATATAGTATATGAACAAATTATAGCGGGGGCGTACAAATAGGGGAATAAGTCATGTAGATATCTTAGACTAGTATATTGAATTATATAATATATACTAACTATAGTGTTATAGGATGCTAGTAATCACGAACCCTGTTCATTCGAATAGTTACCTGATTGACTAGAACTAAAAAAATGGAGTGATCTGCCAAAATATCAGCGGGTTGTCAAAAATTAACTTATAAAATTATACGGGGCACAAATAAAATTACCTCATCGATAGAGTATATGCCACAATAAATTCTAAGAGAGTATTGGACTGAGTATAAAAGGAAGTCATAAATAAATCGTATATCGGCATAAGTCTATACGTCAATCGCGTTTTACACTCATTTTCCTCCCGTTACGCCCAGCTTGGCGAAGTAGTAGGTGCACTAAGGTGCGCGCTCAAAAAAAATAGAACACAAAACGCGTTAAGCGAGCCAAGTTCAAATCCAATATTTGCGAGTATAACACTAAGTCTTTTAACGTAGTCGAAAGGTAATCCCCCTCCTTTCTTACCACCATGCTCGATGGTCTTGCTACTTCTACACCAACCCGTTCCCATAATCCCCTCCTACCATCCCCCCATACCCTTAAATGAGAGCTTGGGGAAAAGTTTGGGGAATGAGGAAGAAGATGATAACATTTTTTTTTAATTAAATGTGATTTTCGTCATTCTTTTATATTAATTCAACAGATGATCAAGGCATTTATAGTTGAAACTTGTCATACTGGCTGGACTGGTTATGGAATGACTTTCGCCTTCCCCGGGAGGAAGAGGATGAGGATCGTCTGTAGGAAATATCAAAGATTGGGTTGAAAAGGATTCCAAAGTATCCCCTCAACCACAAAGTAAATGTAATACTAGATTTCAGTATCGATTTGTATGTTTCTCTCTTAGTATTACCTAGAGGTCAGCCACCAGACTCATCGAGATCAGCCACCCAGTGCTGGGCACCTCCGGTAAGCTATTCATAAAGTTTAAGAGTGTTATATTATAAATTTGGAGTAACTAAATATGTTCCTAAAGCATTTGGAGTAGTTTTTCTTTTAAAGAATGTTCAGCCCCCCCTGTTCAGCTATAATTGGGAGGGGTTTCTATCGTGAGTCCACCTTGTCAACAGCGATAGATTTTCTTTATAGTAATTGCCAGCTAACAACAGCATTGCCCAAATCAAAGAGCCGTATGTGGTTGGGGTGCATTTATGTAATCCTTAACCGATGTGAGTTGCTAGGACTTTTTAGCTAGTGAGAAGTCCTTATATGTTTTTCTTACCAGTTGAAAGATATATTGATATATTCGTATATTTACTGTTTTTCTAACATTGGGAGATATTTGCAAATAATTATTTTAAACTTTGAAGGAATGTTTTCTTGTATATGAAAAAAAAAAATTTGTTGTATGTAGCCGGCTTTGATGGTGTATGAGTTTTGAGGTTAGTGCGTAAATACCATGTAAAAATCTGTAATGAATAATAGAAAGCTTCATGTAGACAGCAGTCTTTGGTGCCCATCCAAGTTTCTGCTATCTCTGGACTTAATACCGTGTACCCAAGTTTCTGCTATCTCTGGACTTAATACCGTGTACCCGGAATGGCGTAGTTAAACTGACGGTATTTAACACTCCTTTGCTATTTCTCAAACTTGTATATTTCGGGACTTTCTCCCTGCCTTGTAAATCTTTTTATTTCTTCCAATCTACTTCTACCTACCTTTCCTTCTGGAAGTGTACACTCATTTAACTTGTGCTGAAAGGGTGAACCCTTCGCCTTCCGGCTGTTTTCCTATGTTTTGAGGAATGAGGAATTTTCTAATCTATACTAAACTGGAAGATTTGGAAACATCTTAATAATTGTAATAATATCTCAGATAGAATAAGTTCCTTGGGCAAGCTTGTTCTTCTGTCGTCTCTCTAGGTCTATTATTTTAAAGCGTCATTTCGTCGAATCTTTTAAAAGGGATGTGTCAACGAACATCTCGAAGTATTTGATAGAGTTTAACTCAAAGCTATGATTACCCAACATTTCTCTTTCTGTACCTGTCTTTCTCTCTCTAACCCTATCCCTGATTTCCTTTCCTGCCTTTATAGAAGCTGTTCTAGACGAACAAAGGACCCAGAAGTTAGAGACTGAAAGATCACAAGTCGAGCGCTCCCACCGGAAACTATCTTGAGATAAGATAAGAAGGCCTAAGCTTAATATGCATTCAGTCCATATTAAAGATGGATTTAAAATCTTAAGAGAGAACAGACGTTAATTAAAGCATTAGGATGATTGAAAGAAGGTTGTGAGAAGTCCTCCTTTTTCAAATGAATAAAATCTGCTTCTGGAGTCTGAAGAAGATGATAATTTGACTTGGGGTGAAATATAAGTAGCATGAGATTTTGGAAGCTTGAAGATGATGGTAATTCATGAGAACAGCGCGCCTGCGACAAATAGCACGAGAATATACTGAAGTAAAGTAAGGTTAAGACTATAGAAAGTATGCCTCCATGCCAGGGAAAATTACGACGGTTGTGTGTTCTTCACACAAGTCGAGGTAGTAGTATTTTCCATGGAAGTCAAAGAAATACGGCCCCAAGTCCGACCAGACAGGATATTATCACTGGAATGCTAAAATTGTTTCCTCGCCGATAGCGTGATCCGTTTCTGCAGGAGACTTGAAGAAATAGAATAGAATATAGTAACGAAAAGTGATAAAAAGAACCCATATTAGGATAGAGTTTCATAGTATAAGGTGAAGGAGTGAAAGTTGAAAGAGATAGAGAGACATAGTTTATACGATTTTATTAGTAAGTTTTGTTACTCTTTTGAAGTATGTGTTTAAGTTTTTTTTTTTTAAGGCCTGGAAATAATTTTAATTTTAGGATGAGGATGAGTGGCTTCTTTATGTATTTTCTGACACCGTTACACGACCCCATGTACCTCCTCATTTCCCTTCTTTGGTTGAGGAGATGCTACGCCAGTCCAAAGGTCTCTTCGATTACCCAACTCAAAGGCGCATGTGGGCCCATTCCATATTTTTCCTGAGAAGAGAAGCAAGATTATTAAGTTACTTATCTCAAGCTCAAAAAGTTTCAATGTAAGGTTATTTTCCTGTAATGTATAAACTTTTTAAATATTAACTTTTGAAATAACTTAAAAAATGAATGTATAAAATTTTCAGAGTAGTTAGTTTAGGCGTTTATCTCCGAACATTTTGGTTACCAAATCCCATAATTTTCTGTAAATTATCAGTGAACCTAAATTACATGCTTAAATGATTGGAGATATTTATTTCATAATGTAATTCTTAAATTAATAACATTAAGAAATCTTTCATTTTACGGATGGACTTTTTAGTCTCGGTCACATTAAAATCTATTGATAAAATGAGGAATGTTTAGTAGGAATGAGGAATGTATAGTAAGAATGTATTCAGATTTTACATCTGAACAGTCTATCATATGTCATTATGTAATAAATTCAAAATTCTCTAAACATATAAAAATATCATTGGGAGTATCTCAAAAACCCATTAATTAAGATCATGACTGTAACTTTAATTTGCTCATAGAATCACGATCATGCTAAACGAATTATGGAATCGCCAGGTATTTGTGGAGCGCACAGGAAACGGTTTCTTTATTCATATTAAAATTTATTTATTTGTGTCATTTGATAATAAAATAGTTTCATTTTTTATTGTATGAAATTAAAAAGGGGGCGGTAAGGCTGGGTTTTCTTTTCTAAATGACTTGTGCTGCTCCTACTGCTTTCTTCCGTCTTGTAGCGCACCCTTACTCTCTAAATATTTTGGAAAAAAGGTAGATAAGAAAGAAGAAGAAAATAAAATAATTAGAATGAAATCTTTCTTTATTGGTACAAATTTTCAATTAATACTGCCAATTTACTGTTTTCTCTTAAAAAAAAACATTTCAATTAAAAAGGAAAATAAACATTATTTTTAACAGTGAGGGCAATTAGTTATTAAGTGTTTTGTAATTTTTATTAAAAATTCATTAATGTATATTAAAGGTTGCATTTAATGTCTGGACATGCACAACTGACAAAAACAGGCCAGAAAATGTTAAGTGACATTGCTAAGCTACAAGCAAGACATCACTTATTCATGGAATCCTTGAATACCGACTTAGATATGTATGATGAACAGGCAGCAGCAGGAATCAGTAAGTAAAGTTCTTTTTAAATATATATATATATATATATATATATATATATATATATATCTATCTATATATATATATAACATATATATATATATATATATATATATATATATATATATATATATATATATATAACAACAACATATATATATCTTCTTCTTCTTGCCCCATCCTTTATATATTCCCCACCACGTATTTTACATTTATATATTGTGTTTAATGGGAGAAAGGTGCGCGACGGGCATCGGAAGAAAAACGTAGAAGAACTGCTGGTACAAGAGTCGAGAAAGAGCCCAGCCATATACTTATACTATGCCATATATGTATATATATAATATGCTATATATATATAACCATATAGCACTCTTATCTCACTATTTATATCGCTCATATTAATAACTATAACTATATATATTTATATATATATATATATATATATATATATATCATATCATATATATATACATATATATTTCTCTTTATATCTATATATATATATATATATATATATACTGCTGCTGCCTATATATATATATATATATATATATATATATATAAATTGGTGGAGGGTTTTGGCAGGGTGTGTAAAGGAGGGGTTCGAAAGTAAATGAAGATAAGAGTATAGTTATGGTAGTGAGTAAGGAGAGTCCGCGGTGCGAAGTAATGTAGATGGTGAGCTCTGGAACAAGTATCTGAGTTTAAATATTTAAGATATATGTTGGATGAAAAAGGAACGGATGATGCAAACCATAAAACTGGAAAAAAATTCTGTGAACAACCGAATGGAGAAGTGGCTGGTGCAATTTAAACATTGGTTTATGTAAAGGGACTAAGCCTCGAGTGCGCTAGGGTTTTGCATGAGGATATTTGTGTTACCTGTATTCGTATCAGCTGATAAAAAAGTATGGCCTGGAATTAGACGTATAGATCTAAGGTACAGTGTTCAGATGGTGTGAGGAATTGATAAAATGAGGAATGAACGCAATAGGGAGTTATGTGGTATGAAGAAGGCGTAAATGAGAGAATAAACGAGAGTACATTGAGATGGTTTGGTCACATGGAAAGGATGGATGTAGTCTGATTGATTCTCGGATGTATAGTGGTGAGTGTGCTGAGAGTCGACTGGCTGGGAGACTGGAGAAAAAGTCAATTGAGTCAGTAAAGGGAAGTGGGTTTGGCAGAGGCGAGAGGAAAAGAAAGGTGCATAACATGAGTGAATGACATGGTTTTGTGAGAAATGGTCGTAGGCTTGCTTTGCCCGGGGATGGGACCGGTGACGAAGATCACAGTGAGGGTCGTCGCCCATCTCGAGAAACCCTAGTGCTGGATTTTCTGACTGCGACAAGTTCTCACTTAAGGGCATAAAGGGGGGGGGGCTTTCTTTTCGACTTGCGTGCATGTTTTATCTACTAATTTTCTGTTTCCTGTGTATATTGCGCACCTCGGTAAAGGACGTAGATGATGATTATATATATATACTCTCTCTATATATATATATATAATAACATATATATATAGCAGCCAGCAATAGCAACGTTTCTAGTTTTATGTCTTCTTTATATATATATATATGTATACTATATATACATATATATATATATCATATAATATATATATATATATATATATATATATATATATAACCATATATATATATATATATTGATATATACAACTCAAAATCTATTTAGAGATAAGTGCTCTTTATATATATATATATATATAAATATATATATATATATATAACTTTCTTTAAACACAAGGTATTACGACCATTTATCCTACAGAGTTGGTGTGGTGAGATGACATCGAGAGGTGAAAGTATGATTGATTTTAGTGTTGGTGAAGAGGAGATGTTGAAAGTATGTATTTCGGATGTTGGATGTTAAATCAGTTAGGAATGGGATTATCGGATCATTATGTTGTTCTATGTAAAATTAAGTTAGTGGGGGCTAGGATGGAGAGGAAAGAGGTATGAAAGGAAGTAGGTAAAATTAAGTGAAAAGTCAAAACAATAAGGATAAGTATGTAAAAGCGCTCGTAACTGAGCTGAATGTGAGCAAGGTCATTATAGAGCAAATTTCGGGGCATATGAAGGAAGCAATGGTTAGCATTTGAAAAGGAAGTATTTAGATGTGCTAAAGTAGGAAGTAAGAATGTTAACAGTGGACAGTGGAATGAAGAGGTGATGAAAGCGGTTAAAGGTAAAAAGAAGCGTAGTTGAATGTACTAGCAGTATGATGGAGACTCAAAAGAAAGATGCTAGATATATAAGGAGGAAAAGAAATACTAAAAGGTGCGTAGGAGAAAACAAAGAGGTAAATGAACAGTTTGGAAGGAGGATGAATGAGGACTTACAAGGGAATAGGCCTCTTGAGTGAGCGTTGGTCTCAACTGGATCAGTTGGAGCAACTTCTGCCAGAGGCAATGAGTGATCTCGCGCCAATTGTTAAGGAACTCACCTCACTTTGAGACCTTGTGTAAAGAACACTTCGAAAATCTACTAATATTAACAGTAATGAAGAGGTGATAGTGAATGTGTGTGGGTTTGATGGTCTAAGAAGAAATAGGGATGAGGTTATTAATGTAAGGAGAGGTAATGGGTAGAGTTAAAGATCTAAATCTGCAGGGATAGATGCGCTTAGTGGTGAAATGATCAGAACAGAGGCGAGATGGTGATTGATTGGATTTGGAAGTTGTCTTAAACGTTTATAGAGGTATAATAGTCCCGAGTTGGAGGAGAGCGGTAACTGTGGAAATTATAGGGAATAAGTTTATTAGTATTGTAGGGAAGGTATATATACAAGTATTTTGGTCGAAAGAGTTGCGTCAGTGACTGAAGGACTGTTTGGTGAAGGCAGTGCGTTTCTGAGTGGTAGAGGATGTCGCTGGATCAAATCTTCACATTGAAACAAATGATTGAAAATGAGGGAGAAAGAAGAATAAATTGTATTTAGGTTTTATGGTTACCTTCTGACATCAGTAAGAGTTAATAGGGAAGAAAATTTATGGCAGGTGTTAACGTCTATGAATTGTTGGTGGTAGGCTCTGGATGAAATCAAAAGTAGTATGTATCACAATAGTGAAGCGTGTGTAAAAATCAAATGGTGTCAATGGTGATTGGTTTAGGATTAATAGCGCAGTAAGACAGGGTTGTGTTATGTGTCCTTGGTTATTTATTCAATTTGTTCATGGATGGGGTTATGAAAGGTAGAGGTGGGGATGGCAGGAAATGATGTTTTAGGATGGTGGAGAATGGAGATGAGTGGAGGGTGCCCTACCTATTATATCGGATGATTTGGTTCTGTGTGAGATCTCAGAAAGAGGATTTGAGAGAGGTTGGTAGAATTGGCGGGGTGTGTAAAGAGGCTTGAAAGTAAACGTGTATAAGAGTATTATGGTTGTGGGTGAGGACACTCCTCAGTGTGAAGTTATGTTGGATGGTGAGCTGACTGGAACAAGTGTCTGAGTTTAAGGTATTTAGAGTATATGTTGGATGAGAAGGGAGCGGACCTGATGCAGAGTGTAGTAGGAAGATTTGTGAATGGCAGGAAGGTGGCTGGTGCAATTAAATCGTTGAGTGAATGTAAAGGACTAAGTCTTGAGTGTGGAGTCTAGAGGAACTTATTCATTCACCTGTGTTAATATATAGCATTGAGACTATGGTCTGGAATAAGAAGTATGAATCTAAAGTTCAATGTGTTCAGATGGACAATCTTAGAGGTCTTTTAGGTGTGAAAAAATTAATAAAATTAGGAATGAACTTATTAGAGAGGCTATGTGGTGTGAAGAAAAGGGGTAAATGAGAGAATAATATTAAATATTGAGATGGCTTGGTCTGCTGGAAAGAGATGAATAGTAGTCGGTTAGTTAAGCGGATGTATAGTGGCGAGTGTGTTGGGAACCGACCGGCTGGGAGACCGAAGAAAAAAATGCGTTCGAGTCAGTAAACGATCTTTGAAGGAGAGAAATACCAGTTGAATGAGGCGGAAAGGTGTATAACAGGAGTGAATGGCGGGGGATTGAAGGGGGTATGGTTACAACCCCACTATGGGCCAAAGGGATGAACCACCCATTGACGATCTACCATAGTGAGGTCCATCGCTGTCCCATGAAACTTGGTTTTCTGACTGCGATGAGTTTCTCACTAATTAATGGTACTGAGGGGGCGGTAAGGCTGGGCTTTCTTACTCGACATGTCATGTTCTTCTACTCCTTTTCTTTTCCGATGCTCGTTACT
>JABUQX010024150.1:27500-42500 GCA_015478945.1 Trachelipus rathkii
CAATCGTCATCGTCAATTTTGCCGATTAATTGAGAACAAACATTGAGATTTTTGGATAATATTAAAAACTCAAAAATAATAATAATAAAAAAATAATATAATAATAATAATAATAATAATAATAAATAATAATAATAATAATAATAATAGCTATCTCGCTCCATCATAACTAATCAATCTTTAAATAATAATAATAATAATAATAATAATATGTATGATCAAAAATACTTTATTCTCACTAAATAATACATTGTTATGCTTATAAAATATATAATTATAAGGAAATATATCTATATATATATATATATATATATATATATATATATATATATATTTTCTATATATATTTTCTCTTATATCTATATATATATATATATATATATATATATGCTCTATATATATATGAGAAATGGGCTACTAAGGGTGACGTTTTCGTCCATTGAGGCCCAAGTAATAATAATAATAATAATAAATATGTAATAATAATAATATATCTAATAATAATAATAATAATAACAATAATAATAATAATAATAACTAATAATAATAATAATATAATAATAACCAATAATAATAATAATAATTATATAATAATAATTCTCTAATAATAATAATAATCATCAACAAGTTGTACTGAGAATGTAATAGTAATAGTAATAATAATGATGTTGTTATATCAATAATAATAATAATAATATCTATCAATATAATAATATATAATAATAGCAATAAACCAAAACTCACAGTAAATGATGAAAAACACTTCACAATGTAACATCATTATATAATACTGTACTAAAAATAATAATAATAATAATAATAATAATCATATTATTATCGGCTCATTATCAACACTCAGAAGACTCATCAGCCGAGTAGTAAAACCAAGCAATAATAATAATAATAATAATAATATTAATAATATTCATAATCATAATCATAATATTAATAATAACAATAACAATAATAACCAATAATAATAATAATAATATTACCTTTATTAAATTTTCAACTGGTAACTTATATTTAACATATATAACATATCATAAAATAATAGTAATAACAATAATAATGATTATACCTTTATAACTACATTAATAATAATAATAATAATAATAATAATAATAATAATAATAATAATAATAATAATAATAATAATAATAATAATAATAATAATAATAATAATAAAAATATTAGTTATAATGTTATTCATAATAGCAAACCCCTATCCTACTCTGGAAATTCTAAGAGAAATTATGAGAGCTAAAGAAAATTATTAATGACTGCTATAGAAATCGTCACCATTCGTCGTAGAATATGACCTAACGAGTATAGGAATGTCCTCGTTAGTATTTAGATAATAAGAAGCTTCTGATATTTCTACGAAACGACCCAATGGTGATTGACTCCTGTACATTTTTAGGGAGATTATTCCACAATTCTATGCCCTTTTATGAGATGGCCCTCCGCGATTTCGTTAGGGTGAATTTTGCTTTGTCTAAGGTATGGGAATGTGTGTGCTACTTAGATTGTTTGTTCTTAAAGTTTGGTTTTGTACAAGAATGTTAGTCAAAAGATCATTTGCAGTCTCAAACATGTAATTAAAGATACATTTACTTACTGTTAGAGGTATAAATATCATTAAGTTTTAGTATAGACAAATTTTGAATAGTGGTTATAATATTGCACCGGTAGTTTCCTGATATTACACGAATTATTTTATTTTGCATAACGATTAGAGGTTAGCCTTGGTATTCTTACTGCTTCAAACAGAAGACAGTATAGAAGTAGTAAAGATCATTCTGAAATATATATTATAGGTTTTTAAAATATATTTTGGAATATAATAGTCCTCATCTTAAGGAATGCATAGTTAGCATAGGACAATTTACTAAGAGCCTATTTATGTGTTCTTTGAAAGAAAACTTGTCATCAAGGACTCCTAATAACTTGGCAGACGATAGGCGATTTATAGTTATATTTTGCTCTTACATTTAGTTGAACAGGGTTCCTTTGATTTTGTTATTACTAGTAATTTGTTTTTGTAGGTAGGAAGTCACTGCTCTACCCATGTTACTCGACATAATTCTGACTGTTACTTTTTCGTTAAGTGTCTTTACCTATTACGATCTGATATTAAGATTGCAGTGTCGTCAGCATATTGAGAGTGTATTGAACTGTGACATTTTTGAAAGTCATTAGTATATATATTAAAGAATAGCGGCCCCAGTATAGAGCCCTGAGGGACACCGTGGGAAATTGAGGCAAGTGAGGATGATGTGTCTCTAATGGGACATTTGATTAACTATATATATATATATATATCAGTGGCGTAAATAACGCCCCCGCAAGCCCCGCGGTGCGGGGGGGCGCAGGAGCCGAGAGGGCGCACGGCGGGTAAGAGGAATGAGCACATTTTAGTAAAACTAAAGATGCGCTCTTTTTGCTTTCTCTTATATATATATATATCATATATCTCTGCTACCTCTCTCTCATCTGTAGTAACTATATGCTAACTGCTATATATATGTAGCAACTCTTTCTTTATATATATATAATATTATTTACTCTTTTCTCTATATATATATATATGCTCATATATATATATATATCTCATAACATACTATATATATACTCTCATAATCTTTTTTAACCCGATATAATAGTGTCTAATCTGGAACTTTCTCAATATTATTGATTTTTTTCCAGGTATGACCCGCTTCTTAAAAGTCATCTTAAGAGAAAAGCAGCACAAAATATATTGGTATATATAGATCAGACTCGTTAGTTTGGCTTCACAACATGTGCTCCGTGACATAATAAGTGAAACTAAAAGATGCACCCTTTTTTTCTTATTTTAGATACGACCCAAGATATTTTTAAAACTGATCAACTGTCAGTAGTAATAAGGTATGTCTGCATCAATTACGATGAAAAGAAGCTTCAAATTAATGAGTCATTCCTGGGGTTTATCCCCATAACATAATCAAAAGGCTGAAGGTTTAGAAAGTGAAGTGTGTAAGTTTTTGGAAAGCAATAATTTTTCAATTAAAAAGTGCAGAGGGCAGGGATATGATGGTGCTAATGTTATGAGTGGGAAGTACATTGGACTGCAGACCAAAATCAAGCGAAAGTCGCCTAATGCAGAGTATGTGCATTGTGCAAATCACAACCTTAACTTAGTCTTGAATGATTCTGTAAAGGAGATTACAGAAATGATTGTTTTTTTTATGATGTGATTAATGAGATATATGGGTATTTCAGTCAGTCTTCCAAGATAGCAATCACTGAAAGAATTTCTTCAGAAACCTGCATGGTCAACAAAACTGTTAAAGACTGCCCAACTAAGATGGATCTTTAGAGGTTCCTAGATTGCTTGTTGGCAGTTAAGTCATTTATATTTTGAATTGTTTATCAAAAATCATCCTAACTTCAACAAAGAGCTCTGAAGTAGTTGAGGCGACAGAATTAAAAAGACAAATGTCTACTTTTCATTTCATTTTAATGCTTGCGTTTCAAAGCAAAAATTTGGGAAGTATTAACATCACTTCTAAAACACTCCAAGAAAATCAGACAGTCCCTGGATGCTGACTTCAACTCTTTTAAAGGTTTGTCATAAATAGCCAGTTGTGAGTTTATTTAGTGGGAAAAAGGCCCAGGAGGCTTCAGAAGCTGGCAAAGTGAGACTTCTTTCTTCTGTGCTGCAACAGCATTGACAAGCTACCCCGATGAGCCTATAAATTTTGGCTGTTGATCCTTTGCACAATTTCAGGGTGAGTTATTTTTACAGAGACATTGATACCATTGATGTACCAGAGTATGAGGAAGGTAAAACAGATGTTTTGCTTTTTACTTGCATTTATTCTCTAGAACAAACAATAAAGAACTCAATGGGTCTTTGTCTGTTTATAAAATATGAAGCCGACTTAACCAAGTTCTTTCGTTAAAGTATCTGCTTCAAGAAATCTGTGTGTAAGTGAAATAAAGAAAAACTTTTATATAAAAAAATAATTTCTAATGGCAGAATATTTGTTGATTGAAAATATGTTCATTCTCATATCATTCAAAGTGCGAACAACTTTGCACCGTGTTTAAACACTCCGACCAACTTCATCTATCTTTGAAGGAGATGTTTTTAAATTAAATAATAAGTTAACTAGAAGAGGCCACTGCTAAGACCCAATGAGTTAAGTGAACTGGCTGTACTTAGCATAGAGTATGATCGAGCTCGCGCACTGGACTTGGAGAAATTAGTGCGAATATTTTGCAGTCAAAGAACAAAGGATCTAATGAGCATTTTAAACTAATAATAATAAAATTAGAAAAAATGTGTAATAATATATTACTTATTATTTATTAATACGTTTTTGTTTTTACTTCACCCAATAACAGTAATCTAGTAAAGAATATTGTTTAAATATTATCATACTATATATATATATATATATAAAAACCTTTTTCTGTAATATACTCTGGTTCTTTTGTAATGCTAATGTGATTGCACTACTGATATATGAAGACAGAAAACTTTTTGTCATTCATGAACAAATCTATATCACCGTCCATGACTAAAAAGGGGCTCACAAAATAAGTCATGAAGGGGCGCAACCAAGGCCTTCGTTCTACTACTTATAATGACTCTGTAGTGGACCATTAGTGATACCAGAATCTCTCTAGACTGTTTAAAGAAGAAGTTATATGTGGAACTCATCAGATGCTTTTCGAGAAATCTCAGTAAAGTTACACATGTTTGTTGCTGTTTGTGTTAACTATATAGTTTTCAGTATATGGGAATACCCGAGCATCCTCTGTGTTGCAGTTTTTGGTGAAACCAAACTGATTTTGTGACTCCCATTTTCATGCAAATAATTATTAAAGTTGTGCATGGTTCTGTTTTCTCTGAATTTTACCAGTTGTAGGATTGAATCTGGACGGAAGTTTGGAGGAAGGCATGACTCTTGGGAACAGCGTGGTAATACTTTTGCGATTTTTAATTCAGTTGGATAGTAATGTACTATTGTTGTGAGTTGTTATAAGAGCAGCTATATTGGTGAAATTTCTTTTACAGATGTTTGCCATATCCAGTTTGGGGGACACTCTGAAAAAGTGGGCTTTTTCATTCATGACCCATTCTATTGCTCAGCGCGTCAGATGTTGATATTCTTTCTAGTAAAGTTCTGCCCTTCGTGTGGTCCTAAATAGTCGGCAAAAATCTCTCTGTTTTTTCTGGAACTTTAGCTGCTAATTTACAGTAATAAATTGAGTTCAATTCATTGACTATTTGTTGCATGTTTGTCACTATTTGTTCACCTATTTTTTCTTTATTTTTTGTTTTCTGTGTATTGTGACGGTTTAAAATGTCGTTGTGCCCCATTGTGAACGTGGATTGGATTGAGTCTGGTTAAATTAGCAAAGAAACTAGCTTTGGATTTCCTTATTAATTTTTTTAGTGTGAAGCCCTATTCTGTGTAAACATGCATGGGTATGGTATTTAGCACTTTTATGTAGAGTGTGCTTTTATTTAATTGAAGTTAATAGTGCTTTTGTCAACCACTTATTCTTTTCTGAGATTGTTTTGTGTTTTATGGGAAAGTTTTTATCATAAGTGTCATATAGAATGGAGCTAAATTTTTTAATTTTTCATCTAATGAAAAATTATCATCATTAGATCTTAAGAAAAAGTTTTTTTTAATAAATAACAGAAACAATTTTATTATTTTTTAGGTCTTCCCATTCAGCCTATATTTTGCCTATTACTGGGAAGTAGTCAACAAAATTCAGTAAGGATGCAGGTAGCAGTGGTCAAGGAGGTGTTGTTAATTGTGAAGTTTTGTTTGACCAGGTATGACCACACCATGATCCAAAAATGATAGTGGAATATTATGATTATTCTTACGTGTTCTAACTTAATATAGTTAAGATAACCGTTAGACGTCATAATAATAATATACTAATAATAATAATAATAATAATAATAATAATAATATAATATATAATAAAATCAATTAAAATAATATAATAGGAAGAGTATCAATAATAATAATAATAATAATAATAATAATAATATAATAATAATTCTACAAATTCCCTATATAAACTTAAACAAATGCAACATAGATACAGGCCCTGAGCAAGATCTTTGTTCTTACTGAAAAAACGATACCAGTTTAAGCTTCAAATCGATATATTAACCTTACTATTATATATATATAATAATATATATATATATATATATACTATATATTATATATATTATATATATATATATATATATATTTATATATATATACTTTCTCTATATATAATAACTAATATATATATATATAACTGCTATATATATTAACCGGAATTAATAAAGGTTAATTTTACCACACCACTGCTTTGGGAATTTCAAAATCAATTTGCCAGAATATCTAAGTTCATGAAATATTCTATATTGGTTTGGGGTGACGCAATTTTTAATCTGGTTGATCTTGGCGTGACTGTGACAGCCTTACAGTGAAAAGGATTTGAGCCAGGCTGCGTTTTTCACCAACTCCAACGAGTTTCCTTCTAACAAGTCCAAAGATACAGTCACTGGACTCTGTTTAGTTGTCAATGTTGCGCCTTCAGAAATGTGATTAAGAGGTGACATAAACAATTAGACAATTCCGAATTATGGCCTGGCCTTTAATAATTCTTAAAGAGCAGCTAAATAAAAAAAACGAGCAACGAATATTGTCAATTTTCACGACAACAAAATAAGGCATGGAACAAATATGATAAATGATGAAACAAAGTTCTGTTTCAAGGTCTAAAACTATAAACAGTGAAAATATTGGAATAATTATATAAGGGGAATATAGCGAACAATGTTTAAGTCCGGCTATACTCTAATACAAAAATGAAACGAAATCAGAAGCTGGTTCGAACTGCGTTTGAAATTATTCAGCTATAAAGTTGTAGTCGACAACGAATGGTGTTTGAACCAAACATTAAAAGTACTGCAAAACTGAAACTCCAGACCGAGCATTAAAATGAAACCGAAGGTCAAAACGAAGTTCGAAACTGAAGTCCGAACTGAAGGTTGAAACTGAAGGTTTTGAACGTTCTTTAAGACCAAACACTAAAACCTAGAAAAATAATAACGGGAATTAATTTAATTTATGATTTAATGAATTTTAAAGTTATGATTAATTATTTTTATTAACGCAAGAAGTACGGCATTTATATTTTATTTTAACATTTTCATTAACATACTTACCCCTGCGAGGATAGGGGTTTATGTTAATGTTTCGGCGAAGACGGAGAACAGCGTTGGTTGATAATTGAAGTGAATGAACTGTAATGTTTATGAAAGTAATACGGTAATTTTATAAATCCATTTAAAGTCACTTATTATAATTAAGTTTACATATGCTCAGGTTTATAAGTATTAGAATTAATATCTTTTAAGAAAGTTAGGACTAACCTTTGAAAGTATCCAATGGTATTGTGGTCTTGTACGCAATTTGCGCAATCGAAAATACTAAAATATGACTTATCAAAGAATTAATTTTAAGAAAACAAATTAAACACAATGGTTTCTCAATAAACTGAAAAACATTTAAATGACGTGGTTAATTTGTTAAAGGACAAGGTTGGCATAATATAAAGAAATAAACAATACAACTGATCCAACCAACAAAACTTTTTAGGCACTTTTTTCAATTTATCTACTCTATTGAAATTTAAATGAATCAGTTGTAAAAATTGAATCTTTGGTATCTTATTACCAGGAGTGAATGCAGACACCCCTACATATATATATATATATATATATATATACTATATATATATAATATATATATATATATATATATATATTAACTAACTATTATATATATATAATAACCATATATATATATATATATATATAACCAACTATATACCTTATATACTCTATTTATACTATATATATATGCACGAATTCTCAAAGAAAGCTTTATCGTGGATTGGCGTGAAATGGGCGAAAGTACATTACGCCAAGTTCACGCGGTCGTAGATCGTGTTCAGCAGCAGAGGGATCTAATGCTCTCAATACAAAAGTTTTGGAGATTCAGTGCTCACCATTTGCTCGAGCAAATCCATAGACTCTTTGGATGCTGTGTAAGTTTAATGTTATTTATAATATAATTTCATATTAAACTTTTAATTTTTAATTAATTAAGTGTTTTCCTCTTTCTCTACTAACATATATCTTTTTATATATATATATATATATATATCTCATATATATATCTCTCTTTCATATATATATATATTCTTCTTTATCATATATATATCTATATATATATATATATATAACTCTATATCATATATATATATATATATAAATTAAATTAAGAGTGAAGTTAAGTGAATAGAATAATAAGGATAAATATCTTGGAAACAGCTCTAATGATAAATCGGTTGAATGCTGAATCTGAGTTGATACTGAACAAATCTCTCAGGGGGCAAATGAAGGAAGCAATTGTTAGTAGTGCAAAGGAAGTGTGTGGATGTGCTAAAGTAGGAAGCCAGAATTTAGCAGCGAATGGTGGAATGAAGAGGTGATGCTGGGTTAAAGGTAAAAAGAAGCGTGGTTGAATATATTAAAAGCAATCAAAAGATAGATGCTTGGAATTATATAAGGAGGAAAAAAATACTACATACCATACCATGGAAAAAAAAAAAGAGGTAAATGACTAGTTTGGAAGGAGGATGAATGAGGACATACAAGGGAATAGGGAGAAGCTCTTCTGGAAGGAAGCACTTGAAAGGTTAGAATAAGGAATAGGGTCTTGTGTATGATGGGATGGTGCTTTTGCCTTTAACTGATGAAATGGATGTGAGGGGAGTGTGGAAAGAACACTAAAATCTGCACAATATTAACTAATGATGAGGTGTTATGTGTCTGGTTTTGATGGTGCAAGAAGGAATAGTATTTTGGGGATGAGGTTATTAGTAAGGAGAGGTAATGGGTAGAGTGAAAAGTTGAAAGAATGGTAAATCTGCAGGTATAGATGAAATTACTAGTGAAATGATCAGAGACAGCAGAGATGGTGATTGATTGGATTTGGAGATTGTGTAATAAAGCGCTTATGGAGGGTATAGTTCCAAGGGATTGGAGAACCGGTAATAGTACCCACTATATAAAGATTAAGGGAGAAAAGGAATGTAGAAATTATAGGGGAGCTAAGTTTATTGAGTGTTGTAGGAAGGTATATGCTGGTATTTTGGTTGAAAAGAGTGCGTCCAGTGACTGAGGGACTGGTTGGTGAAGAACAAGGTGTTTTTTTTTTTCTTTACATTGAAACAAATGATTGAGAAAATGAGGAGAAAAATAAAATTATATTTAGGTTTTTATGGATTTACAACAGGCGTATGATAGGTTAATAGGAGAAGCTTTATGGCAGGTATTAGTGATGCCTCCTGGTGTTATTAATTTGTAGAGCTTCTGAATGGGAATCAAGTCTGTATGACGATAGTGAAGCGTGTGTAAGAATAAATGGTGTCAATGGTGATTGGTTTAGTATTAATAGCGGAGTGGGAGGCAGGGTTGTGTTATGTCTCCTTGGTTATTCCAATGTTATATATGGATGGGGGTTATGAAAGAATTAGAGGTGGGGATGGCAGGAAGTAAGTTAGAATGATGGAGAATGGAGAGGAGTGGAGGGTGCCTACCTGGCCAACATGCAGATGATTTGGTTTATCTGGCCGAATCTGAAGAGAGTTTCAGAAGATTGGTAAGGGGTTTGGCAGGGTATATTAAAGGAGGGGTTTAGTAAACGTAGATAAGAGTAAGGTTATGGTTGTGAGTGAGGACAGTCCTCAGTGTGAAGTTATGTTAGATGGTGAGCAGCTGGAACAAGTGTCTCGAGTTTAAATATTTAGGGTATGTGTTGGATGAGAAGGGAACGGATGATGCAAGAGTGTAGGTAGGAAAAGTTGTGAATGGCAGGTAAGTTGGCTGGTGCAATTAAATCGTTGGTGAACGTAAAGGGACTAAGTCTTGAGTTCCCTAGGGTCTTACATGAGGGTATGTTGTTACCGTGTGTTGTTGTGCTATGGTAGTTGGACCTGGTCTGGAGAATATGGAAGTATAGATCTAAAGTTCAATGTGTTCAGATGGACAATCTTAGGGGCATGCCAGGTGTGAGAAGAATTGATAAAATGAGGAATGAACATGGTAAATGAAAGTATTAGAGAGTTGTGTGGTGTGAAGAATAAATGAAAGTATGTTGAGATGGTTTGGTCATGTGGAAAGGATGAATGATAGTCGGTTGGTTATGCGGATGTATAGTGGAGAGTGTGTTGGGAACCGACCGGCTGGGAGACCGAAGAGAAAGTGGATTGAGTCGGTGAACGAATGTCTGAAGGAGAGAAATGTGAGTTTGGCAGAGGCGAGAATAAAGGTGCATAATAGGAGAGAATGGCGGGGTTTTGTATGGGGGCATGGTTGTGGCCCACCTGGGCCAAGGGATGAACCCTTACATTGACGATTTACCATAGTGAGGGTCCGTCGTGGTACCATGGGAAACTGGAGCCCCAACGTGCCGTCTGTGACGAGCTCTCTCACTAATTAATGGTACAGAGGGCGGCAAGGCCGGGGCGTCCACCACTAGGCGTTTGTCATGTTCTCCCTCTGCTTTTTCTTTTCCGATGCTTGTACAGCACCTTACCCCCAATCTTGGGGCAAAGAGGAAGGTGAAGAAAGAAAGAAAGAAAGATATATATATATATCTGTATATATATATATTTCCCTATATCTACATACCTCTTATAGACATATATATATACTACTATATACTGTATTACTATATACTATATATATATATATTTATATCTAACAACAACAACAATATAGTATATATATATTTATAAATATATATATATATATATATATATATATATATATATATACAAGTAAGTGTTGCTATATATATACCTTCATATGCTATATATCCCATATATATTCAATCTTACGGTGTGCTAGCGATTGTGAAAATTTTGAAAAATGAAGAATGAAGGAACTTATTAGAAAGTTCTTACCTTATTGTGAAAGGGGTAAATGAGAGAATAAATGAAAGTATGTTGAGATGGCTTGGTCATATGGAAAGGATGAATGATAGTCGGTTGGTTAAGCGGATGTATAGTGGCGAGTGTGTTGGGAACCGACCGGCTGGGAGACCGAAGAAAAAGTGGATTGAGTCAGTAAATGAATGTTTGAAGGAGAGAAATGTGAGTTTGGTAGAGGCGAGAAGAAAGGTGTATAACAGGAGTGAATGGCGGGGGATTGTGAGGGGGTATGGTTGTGGCCCACCTGGGCCAAGGGATGAACCCTTACATTGACGATCTACCATAGTGAGGGTCCATCGCTGTCCCATGAAGCTTTAGGGTGGATTTTCTGACTGCGATGAGTTCTCACTAATTAATGGTACTGAGGGGGCGGTAAGGCTGGGCTTTCTTTTCGACTTATGTCATGTTCTTCTACTGCTTTTCTTTTCCTATATATATATATATATATTAAGAAAAATAGAGAGAAAAAAAAGAAAGAAAGAAAAATATATATATATATATATATATATATATATATATATATATATATATATATATATATATATATATATATAAATAAAAATATATATATATAAAAAATATATATATAATTACTTATATATATGCTCTCACTAAAACACTGCTAACTACTATATACTCTTTCTTTCTCTCTTATACTCTTCTCTAATATATATATATATTATATATATATATATATATATATATATATATAGAAGAGAAATATAAATTTTCGAAAAGATGCATCTGTTAATGTTTAAATAAATTATATTTATACGTAAAAAATTATTAAAAAATTTATACGTAAAAAATTAAAAAAAAATTAACTTTAAAATTATTTTACCATCTTAAAAATATTATAGAATTAGGAATTGAAGAATTAGGAACGAGAAATTAAATAAACAGGACGATAAAGAAAGTATGTGAGATCACTTACAAATAAGTTAGTTGAATGAGAACATTATGAAACTAAGCAAATATGGACTCAAACGAAGGAAGCGTTTGTTAGTAGTGTAAGAGTAGCATACAGGTGTGCTAAGGAAGAAAATAAGAATTACAATAGTGATTTATGGAACGACGATGTGATGTAAGTGGTCAAAAGTTGAAAAGTTGCCTGGCTGAATGCACCAAAGACCAATAAAGAGATTTTGTAAGAGAGGTGTATGGAAATAAATAGGGAGGAAAAGAAGAAGGCTGAGAGCTGCATATGTAAGAGAAAAAAGGATGTAAATAACCAGTTGGATGTCACAAAGACGGACCATTTAGGTGTGTTATAGCTAACAAACCCAATTTGTTCTGTCCAAATTTCAAAGAAATGAAAGAATGGCAAGCTCAAGTCAAATTAAAAACCAAACTTGTAAAGATAACGCTGGCCAGTGCAAAGTTGGAGAATCGTCAGCTGAGATGGAACAGGCTACCGATTATAGCAAGAAGCCGAGAGGAAACGAGGAACAAGAGAAAATGAGCACTACATGTGGATTTGAATCCGTGAAAGCTGATGGTAACAAACCATCAAAACTTCGTCAAGAACGACCATTGACAGCAATTTAAAGAAGTCAGAGTTAGAGGAGAGTAATTTTAACTATTCAGTTACTTAATGGAAACCTCGAGTGATGATGGAAGAGAATTTATCACTTTCTGAGAGGAGAAAAAGGAAACTTAGACTATTTAATGCATCTTTTTATTCAGCTAAAAAGGAAAATATATATATCTCTCCTCTATATAACTTATATATATCCTCTTTCATATGCTACTCATACTCACTCATATGCACTAATATCAACTCTTTCCTTAACAACATATAGCCATATATATATATATATATATGCTGTATAATATCTGAGTACTCTTTTATAAATAACCATATACATATATCACTATATATATATACTACTCTGCTGTAACCTTATATGCATAGCAACATATACACTCTCATATATATATATATATATATATATACTGCTGCTGCGCCTATCAACAGCAGAAAAGTATCATTCTTCTAATCTGTAATACATATACAGTAATTGAAACTATGGCGTGGAATAAAATGTAGCAGATCTGTAAATCATATCTCTATTCAGATGAGCTAATCTTTAGGGGCTTGTTAGGTGTGAGAGAAAATTTAAAAGACTACGAATAAGCACCCTAGGGCTGTCATGGTACCTTGAAAGGAGGTGTGAGGAAAAATAAATGAGTCTATTAACGTAGTTTGGTAATTTAAATAAAAAGTATGGTGGTTGTTGATTCAGTTCACTTGGTCATATAGTTGCCAGTATGTTGGAAGTGACTATTCTGGAAGACCGAGAAAGAAAAGTGGGTTTAGTCAGCAATAGAGTGTTTGAAGGAAGGAATGTGAATTTAGCAGAATCAAGCAGGAAGGAATGAAGGTCCATTATAGGAGTGAATGGAATGGTTTTGTGAGGAGTCTTGCAGACCTAGCTAAGGACTCAATCCCTCTTTAACAAAGAATCTATGTTTGGGTCTGTCGAGATCTGGATGAAGCTTTTATTTGACTACGTGGTTCTTAAAGTGTGAGTGAATATGATGTTATGAGGAGGCTTTGTGATCTACATATATTATGGTTTGCTACTTAACTATTTTGTTTCCAGTGCATGTTTGCGCATCCCGCCCTTTGTCTGTGGGATCCAGGGGGGGGTGATGATGGGGATCATGACATATTCAGAAAAATATTTTGAACGTGAAAAAATTTCAAAATTTAAAGAAAAAAATAAATATGAAAAGTTTTATCACAAATTGAAAAAAAAAAAAAATTTTTTGGGGAATTTAGTTTGAATTTTTAAAATAAAAGAATTCTTAAGTAAAATGTTAACATACAATGAATTAGCAAGACAATCTTTTAAAATGTTTGTTTAAGAAATATACTCTTTTAACTTAACAGATAATTTCATTGCCAGTTCGAGTATGAAAACATTTTTGGTCACTTTTCTTTATTCTTCTAGTGATATTAGGTTAGGTGTGTAATTTTATCCACATCAAAATTAAAGAATAATTTTCTTAAGGTTTAAAATTTTAATCAGTCAGATTAATTAAGCAGCAAAATGGGGTTGAATTACTAGTAAGGTCACAGAAGATGAACATTTAAATTGTTATTGCGATTTTGCAGGCCTTGTATTTTTTCCTATGTATTTTTTGGATATGTTTTCGCCTCTCATCATGCACAGTTTTCTAGAGAAACCCCTTAAAGCTTATTACTGAAACTTCTTAGCAACGTCATACATTGAGAAAATAAGGAGCGCTCGATCGGTGACCTTTCCCTTATCTGTGATTATTAGTCTGCTTTTGCTTTTCAGCATTTCAGTGAATCTTGTGATGCGGCGCTATACCTATCGAAAGCTTTTGAAAGGGTCTGTCTCAAAGCTTTGAGTGGTCAATAGAAGTCAGTTGGTCCAAAGTCACCTTCCTAACATCTGATACTTGCTACTGGATATTTCGCTTTTTAAAATGTGCTAGGTTAGGTCATAGCCATAAGGGCTGATATGTGATTGAGTGACAAATAGGGCATTAATGAACAATTGAAAGAGTGTATAGGTTAGAAAAAAAAAAACTTGAGTAACCATTATTAATAGAATTAATGGATGAACTGTACCGTCCATAGCAGCTATTATATAACTACCTGAAGCTAATTAGAGAGAACGATAGTTACCTAAATTTGTAAGTTTGAGATCAAAATTTTTTGCCAAACTCTATCAAAGGATTCAAGAAAATGTCATAGTGCATTTTGCCAACAGTAGGAGGGAAGAAAATATTTAAAGGTATCATATTTGCGAGCATATTAGATATTGGATTATAGGTGAGGTGCGTGTTGGAGGAAAATTGAACATTGTGTTTTCACTACTTTGTCACTATTTCTGTAATATTCTGTACTCTTGAAAAGAAGTATGCTTCTCAGAGTTGTCTTTATTT
>JABUQX010024150.1:67500-77500 GCA_015478945.1 Trachelipus rathkii
AATATACTTTGGCTCCGGCTCCGGCTTCGGTTCCAGCTAAATTTCAAAATTGTTCTACTATGATTTCGGCAGAATTATTTTCACTTGGAAAAAAATTAATTTAAAAAAATTATACTTTGACTCCGGCTCCTGCTCCGACTTCGGTTCCGGCTAAATTTCAAAATTGTTTAGCTCTGACTTAAGGCAAAATTATTTTCGCTTGCAAAAAAAAATTCTTTAGAAAAGTTAAACTTTGGCTCTTTCTTCGACTCAGGATCCGGCTCCTGCTCCGACTCCGGGAAGTTTCGGTTCCATTTCAAAATTGTTCAGCTGCGACTTCGAGCAGAACACTTTTCACTTGCAAAAAAAAAAAAAATATATTGGAAAAAAATGTATACTTTGTCTCCTGCTCCTGCTTCTGCTCCGAATGCGGTTCCAGCTAAATTTCAAAATTGTTCTTCTCCGATTTCGGCAGAATTATTTTCGCTTGGGAAAAATTTTTTTTTTTAAATATACTGGGGATTTTGGGACCCCATTTTAACCCCCACCTAAAAATGGACATAAAATTCTTAATTTTCAGACAATTTTGATGGGGAAAAAAGCAAACCGCAGCTTTTTTTTTTACCTCTAAAACGTCATTTTCGGGTGTTTTTCTGTGCCTGTAGTCATTGTTTCGGCGTTTTCATTTTTTCAGAACCTAATTTTTTGACATTTTTTCGTATCAACTTCTACAATTTTTTTCGAAATGACTTCAAACTTGAAATATACATGGATGGGTCTATTACGCACAAAATTTTTGAAAAATTGTGCTCAGCAATGTCGAATTTCAAAATCTACTTTTTTTTCAATTGCTGAGCACAATTTTTCAAAAATCAAAAACTACTACTGTAGTTTTGTGCGTAATAGACCCATCTATGTATATTTCAAGTTTGAAGTCATTTCGAAAAAATTGCAGAAGTTGATACGAAAAAATGTCAGAAAATTAGTTCCTAAAAAATGAAAATGCCGAAAAATGACACAGACAAGTTAAGAAACACAAACCGAAAATGACGTTTTAAGGATCAAAAAAAGGTGCGGTTTGCTTTTTTCCCCATCAGAATTGTCTGAAAATTAAGAATTTTATTTTCATTTTTTGGTGGGGGCTAAAATGGGGTCCCAAAATCCCCAATATTGAATCATCCCCTTGACTCCAGCTCCGACTCCGGCTAAATTTCAAAATTGTTTAGCTCCAACTTCAGGGGGAATTATTTTCACTTGCCAAAAAAAAAAAAAAAAAAATTAAACTTTGGCTCCGGCTCCGGGCATATACCCCGGTCTCATTTCAAAATTATTATTTTCACATACAAAAACTTTCTTGGAAAAAATTTATACGCCGGCTCCTGCTCAGATTCCATTTATATTATTGAGAAAGAGGCTGAGTGAGCCTGTGTTGGAGTTTGTGCAAAGGAAAAAAATTACATTTTCTATAAAATGAAAAAAAGGAAAAAAAAACATTTTTCATCCTGGAAAACTGAATTGTAATTTCGAACCTGGATATTAAATTTTTTAGTTTGATCTTAAAAAAAAAAAGCCTAAAAAAAATTTCAGAATTTTTTTTCACAAAAATTCTCACCATGATGTAGAGGAGGGATTTTTCTAATAATTAGAATAATAAAAGAAAAAGTGAAATTTTTTGTTTTACTCTAAAAAGTAGGGGTTCGACAAGTAGACAATTTTTTATTGTGCAGAATTGTTCAGTAAATGCCCAGTTCAAATGTAAATATATTCCTACCCTTGAATCTTAGATAGTATTACATTAACTACAAAATTCATTTTTAATTTATATAATATACTTTGTGGTAATTACTGTATAGGACCTATTCAAGTACAATCAATTCCCATTTACCAAGACTGTACAGTAGCATTATCTCTGTTAGATTCTATCCTATGTGAAAGAAAAGGGTTGCAAAGATGTTCTGTTTGTGAAAAGTTTGCACAGGAATATAATTTGTCTATTATAAAAGTAAATGCAAGGAAATCCTTGCAATTGAGCAATCTTTCAATACACCTTATTTATACTCTAATGCAGATAACTGTATCAAATTGTTTTGAAAATTGAATATCTTGTATTTCATCATCAAGATATTTTAAAGATTTATCTTTATCTTCTACAATATATTTTGTTTTAATCCTTTCCACTAATGAGGTGGGAATATTGGTTCGAATTTTATTTAACTCTAACGTAATGTCTCTTCGGATTAGTTCAAGTTTTAACGTTAAAAGGCTTAAACTATCCATATTGAAAGAAAAAGACATAAAAATCGGAACTAATCAAATTTTAAACTTAATACAGTGTGCTAGTACAGCTTTAACCAAAATGAAAAAAAAAAAAAAAAAAATATTTTTTTTTAAATAAGTTTTGAATCAAAATAGGCCAAATACAAAATGAAATTTGTTTTATTTTATTTTAATTTTTTTTTACAGCAAAAATAAATATGCAGCTAGTTTTCAAAAAAAAAAAAAGGGCAAAAATGGTTTCTATAAAAAAAAAAAAGTAAATTGTTGCAAAATAAACTTTAAGGCAAAATGAAAAAATGCAAAATCTCTATCGGCAGTATATAAAATAAGCCAAAAAACGATCTTCCGAGGAAAGAAAAAATTTATGCGAAAAATATTTTGAATGAAATAATAATAATAATAATAATAATAAGACTCGAAAAAATTGCGAAACTTTTGACCAAAAAAAAATATTGTTGTAGACATAACTTTCCACTAAAGTTATGGAAGGCAAAAATCTAAATATGTAAGAACTTTAAAAAAAAAAAATACGCAAAAATTGTTTTGACAGAAAATAAAAATTCGATAAAAAAAAAAACTATGCAAAAATTTTGCCCCCCCCCCAAAAAAAAAAAATCGTAGACAAAATTTTCGACAAACATTATGAAAAGCAAAAAATTGTTTGCAAGTATAAAACATGCACAAACTTTTGAAATAAAGTGTATGAAAATTGTTTTGGCCGAAAATAAATAATAATTCATAGAAAAATACTTTCGACGAAACAAAAATTCAAAAAATTTCGGAAAAAAAATCAAATTTTCAAGAAAAAGAAAATGGTATACAAGTTTGCTTAAAAAATAAATTTTAAACAATATATAAAATGTTAAAAATTTTTATGAGTTTCGTAAAAATATAATTTCAAAAATTCGCAAATATTTGAGTAAAAAATTTGTTTTGGTTATTTTACGCAGATTCCAATTTTCATCAAATCCAGATCAATCCTTCTTAATTATGCCTTGCCTCTCCTGTCACGGTCGCCACGATAAAAAAAAAAAAAAAAAAAAAATTCTTGTCAAAAGCATTTGACTAACTGAATATTTGAAAAAGATTCAATTTTTTTTTATCATTTTTTTATTTTTACAAAAATGTTATATTAAATCCAGAAATCGACAAATTAAAGTTATAAAAAATGTATTAAAACAATTTTTATACATTATATTAAAATAATAATAATAATAATAATAATAATAATAATAATAATAATAATAATAATAATAATAATAATAATAATAATAATAATAATAATAATAATAATAATAATAATAATAATAATAATAATAATAATAATAATAATAATCGGACAGAGATTGATCTGGTCTTGGAATGGATGAATGGAAGCAAATGCAGCATTCGTTCAGGTAATTCTAATCAATGTGAAAAAAAAATTTACAATGAGTTTAATATTCCCCAAAGAGATTTGGATGGTATAAAAATTCTTTAAAATGTTATTATTATAATACTGGGAAATGAGACACGCTCTTGGTTATAAAAAATAATGCTCACAAAGTATCTTGGAGGTGACTGACCTAAACTAAACAATCACCAAAATATAAAAAATATAACTAATAATTTTCCCTTCCTCTCTCAACTTATCTTAAATATCAAAATATAAAACTGGCCTATGGAATAACAAATTCAGTGGAAAAAAAATAGTCAAGCAATTGACTAAATGGTAAAAAAAAAAATAACTGAATTATAAAAAGGAGATTAGTCTATATTATATGATATTTATTTGATTAAAAAGATTGTAGCAATCTAATTATAATTAGAAATTAAAAGAATCAGGAAACTTTCATCTGGTTGTAATTTAAAGCCCTTTACAAGTGAATGACTTGAAGTAAACAATCACCTCAGACTCTTTATAAATTAACTTATAGGATTAATTTGCCAATTTAATAGAATTTACCTATCATGCAATATCAGATTTATAATAATTCAGTAAAAATATTTTCAAGGTTTTGAACTGAACAAAAAAAAAATGGTTAAGAAAAAGTGAATTACAAATATATAAATGATGAAGGGTTCATTCAATTCTGAATGTATAGCAATTTTACTTAAGGTTACACTTGATAATTCTTCAAAGCATAGTAAAATGAGCGTAAATATAGCAAATCTAGAAAGTAAGCCTGTGACCTAGCTTAAGGTTTTTGTTATAAAAATAAATAAATTTGTTGCAGAAATTTTTTTTATTACACTTCAGGCAAATAAAGGGACTTATAACTAAGAAAACAGCCAAATCTCACCCTGGGCTATTTCAGTTTTCCTTCTTCAAGCGTGGTATTTATTCCAAAATGCTCATTCACAGAAAAATTAATAATTTATGAGAAAGAAAATAATAAAGAAGGAAATTAAAATAGTTATTTTTTAGTTTTATTAAAAAAAAAAAAAAACTTTACAACTATTTATATATTATAGGGGAGATTTTACTTTAACGTTTTTAATAATAAAAAACATGTGAAATCCTCTTATTATGCTGATATTCTTTCCTCTTCTGTGGGAAACTATTACCAGTCTTCTAAAAATCGATTTAGAACCAATCACCCACCTGCAAAAATGGGACTTTCATAGGCTTCCGTTTATTTATTTATTTATTACATATTTTTTTTATATATATACTATACACTAACTATATGAAACCTGATTTTTAATATCCAAATTTGAATTTGATAGTTAATTAAATATTAAGTAATTAGTTAATATAATTAGTTAATATAACATTAAATTTTTTTTATTTAGGTATGTTTCTCATTTATTCCTACCATATTAGATATGGAGGGCAAGTTAAAAAATATACACCATCAACTAAGTCTATTTTTTAACTTTGAATGCTTACCCTTTTTTGGAATATGCTGTTCCCAGGGTTGGGGATTTTTTATTTATTAATTTTATTTATTTACTTTTTTTTTAAATCAATTTTTTATTTTTTTTAGGCACAAATTGCTTTTTTAATTATTATTTTTATAAAATTAGCAAGGTTAGGGATTTTTTTGATTTTTTTTTTTTAAAAAAATCAATTTTGATGTTTTTTTTTTATTTTTTTAGGCACAAATTGCTTTTTTAATTATTTTTATAAAATTAGTAAATATTCCTAATTATTACCTAATTAATGATAAGATTAGTAAATATAATTATTATTTAGTTTAATTAAGTTATTTAAAATTTATATATATATATATATATATATATATATATATATATATATATATATATATAATATCTATGTATATCATATATATATAATAATAATTATTATATATATATTATATATATATATTATATATATATATATATATAAGATATATATATACATATATATATATATATATATAATATATATTATATATATATATATATATATATATATATATTATATATATATTATTATATATAATATATATATATATATATATATATATATATATACTGTACAATATCTGAGTACTCTAATTTTATTTATTTCTTTATTAAAAACAGGGATGGCACGAAAAAATCAATTGAAAAAAATTAACTCATTTTTTTACTTGATTTTGTATAAAAAAAATAATGATTTTTTTTAATTTTTTTTTATTTTATATATATATATATATATATATATATATATATATATATAATATATATATATATATATATATATATATAATATATATATAATATATATATATATTATATATATATATATATATAGCCCTATAATATAATATATATATATTATATATATATATATTATATATATATAATTTATATATATATATATATATTATATATTATATATATATTATATATTATATAAATATATATTATATATATAATATATTATTATATATATATATATATATATATATATATTATATATATATATATATTTATATATATATATATATATTTTTTTTTTTTTTTTTTTTTTTTATTTAAGTGATTAACTTCAATAGAAATAAAAAATTAACATATATTATGAAGTTTTTAACATTTTTTTCAATTTTCAACAAACTATTCTTTAGTGTCGCTGTTTCAGTGTTTCCATTTTAAGATTTTGAACCCAGAGCTAGGGCCTAGGGTTAAAAATTGAAAATTAATGCCAGATGCAGACTAATTATATTATTGTTTTTGTATAATATCGTATAATAGATATGTTAGGCAGTATTTGAATATTGTCTACAATTTTAGGGCCCCTTCATTAGAAAAGACATAAATATGCTGGAGAGGGCGCAACGTAAAGCAATGAGGAGGGAGATTTTTGGCTTTGAGGATAAGAATAGGCGTGAAGTTGTCTAGATAGGCCTATGCGTCTTTTTAAGTATTATTCTTATTTATTATTTTTTTATGGTTTGACTGGGACATTCTAGAGGGGCCAATGTTGCCTCCTAATTATTAATTTTTATTGGTTGGTTACTGGAGTATTCTACATGCGGACTTCTTAAGTATTATTTCTTATTATTATGAGTTGACTGGGACAGTCTAGATGGGGTCAATGCGGATTCTAATTATATTTTGTAATTATATTATTGGTTGACTGGGACAATCTAGATAGGCCCATGCAGCTTCTTAAGTATTATTCTGATTTATTATTCATTATAGGTTGACTGGGACATTCTAGAGGGGCCAATGCGGCTTCTTAATTATTAATTTTTATTGGTTGACTGGGAGTCTAAAAAGGACCAACCATGCGGCTTCTTAAGTATTATTCTTATTTATTATGAGTTGACTGGGACATTCTAGATGGGCAATGCGGCTTCTTAATTATTATAATTAATTATTATTACTTGACCGGGACAGCACAGTATATAGGACAGTCTAGGTAGGCGCCCATGTGGCTTCTTAATTATAATTACTATTCATTACTTATTAAAAATTATTCTTTTAAAATCAAAAATTGATTTTTTCTAAAAAAAATTTAAAAAATCCCCAACCTTGATTAAAAATGATTTGAAACTACATTGATGAATTTACTTATTATATAGATGAAATATATTTATCATTAATCAGGTGATAACTAGAAATAATTAAATTAATTATTAATTTAGGAGAAAGAAAATTTGCCTAAAAAATAAAAAAATAAAAAAATCATGATTTTTTAATTTTTCTTAAAAAAAAATCACTTAAAAAAGTCATTTGATTTAAATTATTTGATTTTTTTCATGCCAACTCCGAAAGTTAGTAAGTAATCCTAACTATTACCTAATTAAAAATAAGTTTAGTAAATATATTTATTATTTAGTTTAATTAAGTTATTTAAATTATATATATACTGTATAATATCTGTCTAATTTTATTTATTTCTTTATTAAAAATGGTTTGAAACTACATTGATGAATTTACTTATTATATAGATGAAATATACTTATCATTAATTAGGTGATAACTGGGATTAATTATTAATTTAGAAAAAAAATTGCCTAAAAAATCAAAAAAATCATTTTTTTAAACAAAAAAACACGTAAAAATATCAGTTGATTTAAATCATTTGATTTTTTTAGTGCCAACCCTGGCTGTTCCTCTAAATTGATATTGTTTTTCACATCCAGGGTGAATGCAGACCTCTTCTTGTGAACTTTGCCTGTGTATGTTATAAGGCCTACTTTTTCTGATATTTCTTCAGGCCTAGGTATGGTAGCCTAGGACACTTTTTTTCATATGAAAAGCAGGAGAGTACAGGAGCAACAGGAGCAATTAGTAATTTATTTTAGTATATATTTTAATTTTAGTGGCCACTATAAATGGTTTAATTTTTTATTTTTTAAATTTTATTTATATTTGCCAGTTGTGGCAGAACCAGAAATATAGTCCTGGCTCCATAGATATTTTATAGGGTCTCTCTTGCAATTTTTCCACAAGAAGGTTTTGGGTGTGGATGCCTTTAGATCGTCAAATCAAAACAATGATTGTTTGACGTCATGGCAAATTCCCCTTTGATATTAGGATACATTAACTGATAGTGTAATTTTATTTTTACATTTTAAATTTTTATTTTATTATTTCAAACCCAGATTTCTGGATATAAAAATCAAATAAGTTTCATATTTTAATATGGCCACTTGAATAAAAAGAAAAAAAAAACAGCTGACCATGTTTTTTTAGAATACTGTATTACAAAATGTTTCTTCTTCTCAGCTGAACTAAAATGCCCTTTGTAATATCAGCGCTTGGGCTATTAAATTGTTAATCTCTCTAGGAAAATATAAAAGGGAGGAGGAACAAGACCTTCGCCTCGTGGAAAAATTATTCAAAAGTAAATAAAGCTGCTTCCATCTTATGGAAATATTTTTTTTGGAGACAAAATTACTTCATTCTTATTATATTAAATTTGTTGTAAATTTGAACCAAGAATGAGAAATGGAAATTTTACTTTGGTATAATCTCCTTAAATTTTAAATATTAAAATTTGAGATGAGTTAATACATTATAAAGTTAATTAATTGAAAATTTATTTAGTTTAATAATTGCATTACTGAAATCTATATTTTGTGTTCATAGTTACTGTTGCTTTTACGTTATTTTTTTTTTTATGAAATTTAGAGAATATTAGTTTTACTTCTTGGCATCAGAAATCTTGAAAAGTATTTAAATATTAAAATTAATTAAAAACAATATTTTATGGGAAAACTTTTCAATTTTTTCATACAAAGTGTGTGTTGAAGCTAAAAGGTTCTATTTTGAAAGGACTTGAAAAATGAACCTCAAAAGGTTAATAACATTTATTTCCCGGTATTTTGTCGGATACTTTTCAGACATACCTCGTACTTCATACCATAATCATTTGAATTAAAAGATTTTAAATCAAAAGCAATACCTGAATAATATTCAACTCGTCTGAAGTAAAGGAGCTTTTTAGGTTTTGGTGAAAAAAAATTTCAGTGCCTACATAGCAAACAAATAAAGTTAATTCTATCTTGGAACTATTTGAATTTAAAAAACAAAAGTCCCTTAAATCTTTCTTCCATTTCTTCATTCCAGATTGTTCATAAAAAAATATAGGTGATTCGATAATCGGAAAAAGCATCGATATATCGGAGAAAAACTATCGACATCTTCAATTTATCGAAAATTAAAAATACCGATATATCGATACTTTTTGAACATCCCTACTGTTCTCGGATTCTCGCATTTGGAGGAGAGCGGGTGTCACCAGTCTTTTAGATAGGGTCGAGTGAAAAGCAAAAATAGGTTTATAAATTTCTATAATTTCCAATTCACTTGATCTTATTCCCAGACAGCATTATTAACTAGTGTAAAATTTGAAAAAAAGTTTTCAAAGTCGAACATGGAAGCTTGTTTTAAGCTTGCGTTGGATATCGACACATTTATTAACATTATAAAAAAAATAATTAGTCAAAAACAATCTAGTATAGAAACTTTACTACGACTTGCAGCAAGTTTGCAAGGCAAATTAAAAACAAACTTCGGAAAATCTAAATGAAAGTAATATCTACGATCTTTGGTTATAATTTATGACATGAATTAACTACATATTGATGACGTTGCTCTATGCGTGACGTCATAGTATCGAACCCGAGCCACTTGAATGATAGTTCAGTGTTTTTCCACTGAGCTAAAACCACAATATAGTTAAAGCTGCACTTTAAAATTATTTCTAACATCGTAAATATTTGTGTTTATTTTTTAAAAAATTATTTATTTATTTTTAATGAAATTATTTTTCATTTAAATATTATTAATATTGTCAATTATAATATATATATATATATAT
>JABUQX010024150.1:82500-95000 GCA_015478945.1 Trachelipus rathkii
TTCCTTCCTACCATTCACAACATATCCTACTACACTGCCATCATCCGTTCCCTTTCAATCCAACATATATCCTAAATATTTAAACTCAGACAGTTTGTCACAGCTGCTCACCATCTAAACAAAATTTTTACACCGAGGATTTCCCCGCTCACAACCCATAATCTTACTTTATATACGTTTACTTTCAAATTCCTCCTTTTTACACACTTGCCAAATCTCTCTACCAATCTTCCTCAAACTTCAGATTCACCACCACAAACAAAATCATCACATATAATAGGATAGGGCACTCCACTCTCTTCCATTCTCCATCATTCTAACACCATCGCTGCCAGCCCCACCTCTAATTCTTTCATAACTCATCCATATTCAAATTTCTACCCAAGGAGACATAAAACATCCTGCCTCGCTCAGGTATTAATTTTAAGCCAATCACTTTTGAACCATTTATTCTTACACACGCTATCGTCATTGTCATTACATACTTTTGATTGCATTCAGAAGCCTACCACTAACACCTTATATCACTAATACCTGCCAGAGAGCTTCCCTATTAATTCTATCATTTACTGCTGTTGCAAATCCATAAAACAAATTAATTTACTTCCTCATTTTCTCAGTCCATCTTGTTTCAAATGTAAAAGATCTTGATCCACCACATACTCTATCACTTCTAATTCACCTTGTTCTTCACAAATCAGGTCCTTCAGTCCACTTGAGACGCACTCTTTCGACGAAAATACCAGCATATATCTTCCTACAACACTCACAATACCTCCCCTACATCACTCAATAAACTAATTCCCTATAATTCTTACAGTTACCCTATCTCTCTTCCCTTATATAAGGGGTATTATTACTGCTCCCTCCAATCCCTCGGAACTTACCCTCCATAAACGCTTTTGTTACACAACTTCCAATCCAATCAATCATCATCCACCATTTCCGTTCTTGATCATTTCACCAGTTAATTTTCATCTATACCTGCAGAATTTACCATTCTCCAACTTTCTCATTCTACCCATTACATTTTTCTTTAACTAATGCTTTGATCATCCCAAACCACTATTCCTTCTTACACCATTCAAACCAACACCACATTTCACTATCACCTCTTCATTTTTGGCCAAATGTTATGCAGATTTTGAAGTGTTCCTCACACTCCATTTCAAATCAGTTACCGAAAACCACCATCCTATCATTATCTCAGCGATTCCCCTTAATTCTCAATTCCTTAACCTTTTCGCGCTTCCTTCCAGAAGAGCATTCCCTATTGCCTTGTAATTCCCCATTCATCCCTCTTCCCAAACTGTTCATTTACCTTTTTTTTTCTCCTATATATGACCTTTTAGTATTTCCTTTTTTGTTCCTTCTTATATAATTCCAAACTTTCTTTTGTGAAACCTCATCATTTGGCTTTTGTACATTCAACCAAGCTTCTTTTTTTCTTTTTAGCCAC
Organism: Trachelipus rathkii; assembly: GCA_015478945.1. Lineage (NCBI taxonomy): Eukaryota > Metazoa > Arthropoda > Malacostraca > Isopoda > Trachelipodidae > Trachelipus > Trachelipus rathkii. The sequence goes on from JABUQX010024150.1 coordinate 83,960, forward strand.
TTGCATCACCTCTTCATTCCACCACTCACTGTTAACATTCTTACTTCCTACTTTAACAAATCCACCCACTTTTATATATATATATATATATATATATATATATATATATTATATATATAATATATATAATATATATATTATATTATACATATATATATATTATATATATATATATATATATATATATAATATATATAATATATATATATATATATATATATATATATATATATTTGATATGGGTCGGTTCCTAGGGAACCTCAATTTTATTATGAAGAGGATGACCAAAGCAGGAAAAAAGTCAGTTTTATTAATTCAACGTTTCTAGCCACACCATGGCTCATCATCAGGATACTGAAATGACACATGCATAATAATATTGAATAGAGATTTAAAATTAAAATAAGCATAAAAATAGAAATAACAATGAAAAGGCTAAATAAAAATAAAAATAAAAATAAAGATAAAGTAGAGTGACTAGCAGGGTAACAAATTTTAAGTAAAAATATTAACAAAGTATGCTTGAAAACGGTTAAAGTTAGGGTTGAAAATTTAAATTTAGTTAAGACAGTAGTAATAATGGGATTAGGGGGGGGGGTGCAACACAATAAATAGGAATCAATAATGACAATGATGATAAAAAAAAAGAAGAAAAAACCAATAATAACAATAAATAACAAATAAAAAAAAAAATAATAATAGCCTAATATAATAATAATAATAAATAATAATAATAATAATAATAATAATAATAATAATAATAATAATAATAATAATAATAATAATAATAATAAAAGTCAATAATAACAGATGTATGGTTAATAAGCAAAATCACATAGTAAACATACCTAGTATAATAGTAGCAAAGTTATAGACTAAGGGAAAATTTATGATAATTGAGAGATGAGAGACTGATAGAATTTGGTTGGTTAGCAAATTAAAAATTGAAACATAATTATACCGGAGGGGGGAGAATTAAGCAATTAATAAGGGAGTAGAAGAATGGGAGGAATTTAATGAGGGATCCATTTCTAAATGGAAGTTATGGAAAGCTTCTGAAATGGGAAACTTTTTGTACTACTATATTTTCATATTGGAAGATATTCTCAAGCCTCAGTATTTCACACATGTTCTGCACCTCAGAGCTGGGTTAATTTTATTACTAAGCAAAGCTATTAGCTCAGATGATGTGAAAAAAGCAAATGAGCACCTACATACATTCGTGTGCCATTTTGAGATATTATATGGAATAGAACATATGACTTTTAACGTTCACTTATTATTGCATCTTAGTGAAGCTGTTGTAAAGTGTGGCCCCCTTTGGGCTTATTCTGCCTTTCCCTATGAAAACCAATTACGAATATTTAAAACTTTATTAACTGGAACTAAAGGACCAAGTAAGCAAATAATCAAGAAATCTAAAGTTTTAAACCATTAATATGAGATCACATGTTATTGCAAGCAAAGAAGTTTTCAGATTTTGCGAAACAAATTTTGGTATAGGATATTCACTTGATAAATACCTCAAGCCATTTTCGGTGGGAAAAGCAGTTGAAACACATCTCACTTGCGAAAATTTCAGAAAAGAGGAAATTACTGCCATTCAGGAATTAGGAATAACACAGAAAATACTCCTTTATAAAAATTTAAACTTTCCGGCTTTTAACATAAAAAAAATTCTGTAGTATTGCTTGAAGATGGCAAACTTGGACGAATTACACAAATTGTAAATTGTTTTAATGATATATATTTATTGTTTGAAGAATATGTTCTGCATATGCAATATTCTGGTACAATAAGAAAATGTATTTCTACCCTAAGCGAATCACAAGGTGGAAGCATTTTGTGCATTCATCCCAATTTAATAAAAACTCCATGTATTACTGTAAAAATTGCTACAGATATGTATGTAATGCCCCGACAAGGTGTGCTTGAGTTTTAATAGAAAAGCTAATTAATGGACAAGTGAAAGAACCAATTAATGAAATACTTGTGCCTAATAGAAAAGTGATATATATATATATATATATATATATATATAATATATATATATATATATATATATATATATATATATATATATATATATATATATATATATATATATATATATATATATATATATATATATATATATATATATATATATATATATATATATATATATTATAGATATTCAAATATATATATATATATATATATATATATATATATATATATATATATATATATATATATATATATATATATATATATATATATATATATATAAAATTTTATGTGTATAAATATATATATATATATATATAGCAGTAGTATATATATATATATATATATATATATATATATATATATATATATATATATATATATATATATATATATATATATATATATATATATTTGCCCAAAAAAAAATCTTGTGTGGGCAAATAAGGGTTTAGGCCTCTGAAGGTAAATTGATAACGTCCAACTCGATCAGAATATTTTTATTTTACACAATCAATGAAGATATAATCCAATATTAGTGGAACGCAAGGTGCCTAAAAAGACATAAAAAAAATTAATAAAATCATAACGAAAAGGAGCATACAAAAATTTATTTCATCCTATAAGCTGATTTCTGTTAAAAATCCTTTAACTAGTTTTCTAAAAATTTTGGCACAAATCTTCAACAGAAATTAAAAAAAATCTTTTAAAACAGATTCACAAAATTTGACTATTAAAACCCAAATTTTAATACAAAAATTAGAAAATTTAATGCTTTATTTATTTAAAGGGGTGCAACAATATAAAATTTCCCAAGCAAGGTTCAAGATCGAAAAGCAAATTTATAAAAGAAAATTTCTCCATTAATATTATTGTCATTTTTTATTATTATTATTATTATTATTATTATTAATGTTATTAGTATTATTATTATTATTATTATTTTCATTTTTTTTTTTTATTATTATTATTATTATTATTATTATTATTATTATTATTATTATTATTATTATTATTATTATTATTATTATTATTATCATTATTATTATCATTATCATTATTATTATTATTATCATCATCAGTATTATCACCATTTCTATTATTATTATTATTAATATAAAAAATTTTCTTTTTTTTTTTTTTTTTATTATTATTATTATTATTTTCATTATTTTCGCAGTTCTTATCATTCTTTATTTATGTTAGTACTACCATCATCCTTATTATTATTATTAACGTGGCTCTCATGACTATTTTATAAAACTTAAAAAGGCCAGGAAATATTTCACCAAAAACTTTACATTGAAAAGATGGAACTAGGTAAGGATCACAAGTGAAAGAAAATATAAAAAAATCGAACACAAATCTGGAGCAAAACTAATATATTTTCTTTGGAGTTTGGGAGGAAGTTTATGTAACAGCTGGGGGAAAACACAAGAAAATAAATATCAAAGAGTTTGGTTAAATTGATTCCAAAACTCCCAGTTTCATTAAAATGTAAATAAGGAAATTAAATCTTTAAAAAAAAATTTAAATTCAGACGATCTTTTCAAAAATTTCAACGGCAATAATTATTACGATGGAAAAATGTAGAAGTTATGTTTGCGAGTAAAAATAGTTTTATAAATTCAAACAAATTTCAAAACTTACCGGAAATTCACAAAAGGAGGTAACTGTGTTTAAAAGAGAGGCGACTATACGGCAGAGCATCAGGCGTCAGAATAAGAATTTTGAAAGGAACAAGAGATTATCTCGGGGGTGAAAAATAGGGGGTGGAAGAGAGGGGGATGATTCGAGCTTCAGTTTCAAGTGATAGGAAAGTTGAAAAATAAATATGATAGGAAAAGTAAATAGTTAATAGGACTTTGAATACGTGATTAAATGAGTTCTGGAGCGTACGTGAGAAAAATAATATATTTTATCTGAAAAGAAAAATTGATAAATGAAGAAGAAAATAGATATCACAAATTTTGTTTTTCATATATGACTTGAACAGATAAATCCATGTGAAAGAGTTTCCCCTGCCAGTGAGAAGAAAAGGAAATTGAGGTATGCAATTTATATATTGGGTTAACACTTTCAAATTGTCTTTTATATTTATTAATGTATTAGTATTTTGATGAACTTGCTCTTTAAGTTTATAAATATGGGCTCTCGTATCTTGTAATAAGTTTATTTTGGTATTAAGTTTATTAATATCGTTCATGGTTGCTGTCCCGAATAGATATTGCAATGCCGATCCGCCTACATTTATTAGGCCTCTACTTACTCTTTTGGGTGCTGAAGGCTGAATATTTAAAGAGGATAGTACCCAAGGGTCTTGGAGGATATTTTTAAATTGTTTCTGGTTTTCAAGTAATAATGAATGAATGTATGTTAGTTCAGGTGAAGTTTGGTTAGCGTTAAATCTACTGTTGAACCTCTGTTGCAAGTATGGTATATAATTAGTTAGTAGCTGGGTATTTTTGATTAATACATTTTCTATGATGTGGTATAACTCCTTTGAGCATCTTAAGTTAGTATTTATATTTAAGTAGCTGAGATAAATCTTGAATGTCCTGCTTGTTTTAAAACAAAGCCTTGATGAACTTCATATTGTGATTCAGTGTTTTCTAGTTTCAGAGCGAAGATTTTTGATGTCAAGATAAAGAAGAGGATCCAGTTTCTCAACATGTTTGTCTGTGAAGATAGAGGAAAAGAGAAGATTTTATGAGAAGAAGGTTTTGAAATTTTGTGATCTTAATATTTATTTGTTATAATTGTCTTTTTCAATGAAATGTGATGACCGTTTCATAATTTACATGTTAGAAATGTTTTCCTAATATGTTTGATTATTTATACATTGATGTAAATAAATGTAAAATAGTCGGCCCGTGGGACTTTTAAAATTAAATAACACTCATGATTTAGGAGGTCTTGGGGGTGGGAAACCTCTACCTTGAGGGATGTTTTGTGGTGGAGGAAGTAAGTATGTCCTGTTCCCTCTTAATGTAGTACCCTGTTGTCTGTTCCTTAAAGCCATGGGGTGTGGAATGTTTGTGTTTCTCATTGGGAAATTAGGAACGAATGTGTGGTCACGAGATCTATCATCAGGAGGAGAGGGTGGAGAAGTGTTTCTAGCTGATGTTATAGGGAGTGGAGGAGGTATGTCCTGAGTGGGAGGAATTTGAAGATCTGACGGGGGTTGTAAAGGGCCTTGAGAGATGGGAGGAGGGGGTGGTAAGGGAGGTTTAGGAATCGGGGTAGGGTGAGCAACTTTGAAGTGACATTTAGGGGGTAAACCAGGTGGGGAGGGAGATCGAGAACCTGATGCTGGAAGCTGAGACGGGGAAAGAGAATCGTCGAAAGATAGAGGTGGAGGTGTGGTAGAGGGAAAACCTTTAAAATTTACTCTAGGAGGAGGGGAAGGGGAGAAAAGAAAATTGGGATTTGGAGGTGGCAGATGAGCGTGGGAGGGAGGTGGGGATTGAGCAGGAGGAGGGGGCGATGGAAGAGATGGTGCTGGAAGAGGGGAAGGAGGGTGTGAAGGAAGAGGAGAAGGAGATGAAGGAGGAGAAGAAGAAGGAGGTGGGGACAAGGAAGGAGGTGGTAAAGGAATCGGTGGAGGGGTTTGCAATGAAGGAGGGAGCTGTCTTTGGAAATAGATAGTATGAGGAATAGCAGAGGAAGAAGGAGGGGAAAAGAAGGTTTAGCTAGTTGAGAGGTTTTAGGAGGTGGTTCTTGAGACGGTGGGTCTTTAGGAGGGGGAGGGTCGACTGTTGGGTTTGAGGAAGGAATAGGCACATTTTCAGCTCTAAGTTTTGTTATCTTAATATTGTCCCTATGGACGATGAATGTTTTAGATGTTTGTAAACACTGCAAAAGTAATTTATTGAAATGTACCAACTGCTTAACTTGAAAGGGGCCGCACCATTTGGGGAAAAGCTTTGGTGACTGCCCGGGTTTCTTTACGTCCAACACGAAAACATAATCACCAAGTCTAATTGGTGTTGAAGATGCTTTCTTATGTTGTTTATGCATTTGTGTATTAGTTTCCCGCAAAAGATGGTCACGAGCTTGGTCTCGAATGAGATTCGCTCTTTCAGCAAGATCTTTGATGTATTCGTGAATAGGTTTAGATGGTTCGGAACCTTTAGTAAAAGGAGAAATATAATTGGGGAGGTCCCAAGGAAGTCTTTTGTTGTATGTATATAAAAGAAAATGAGGAGTACAACCTATAGAGGAATTGTACGTGGAATTTATGGCAATTTGAGTAAAAGGAATCAGTTTAAGCCCCAATCATTATGTGGCCTCTCGAATTAACATACGACGTGGTTTGTAATTTAAAAACATGGCGCTTTTTCCGCCAAACTGTTGCTGCAGCGATGCCTAACAAATCCACAAAGCGCTAACAGCCTTGATCTTCCATTGTTTGCAAATTTCCTTTAGAAACTGAGAAGTCATCTCTGGGGCGCGGTCACTCAAAATAATTTGAGGACAGCTATGACGGCATATAATCCTTTCCAGAAGTGCGTGAGCAATGTCCTTTGCGGTGTGCTGAATGAGAGGGACAAGTTCCACGTATCTCGTGAGACTGTCCTTCATTACCAAGATATACTTCGCCTTAGTTTCCTTGCAGGTTGGCAATGGGCCAAGGATATCGAGGTGGATCTTCGAGAACGGCTCGAAAGGGATGGGGTAAGATTTGATTTCGGCATATTTAGGTTTGTTACCCTCCCTTTACCTTCTGACAGGAGGTGCAGGTATTGCAATATTCCTTCACCAGTGTGTATAGTCTCGGGAATATGTATTTTTCCCTGATCCTATAAACAGTTCTGTCAACACCACAGTGTCCTGCTGGGAGAGAGTCGTGGTTGAATTCGATAATTGAATGGATCATGGAATCTGGGATCTGGATCAAAAATGCGCCATTTTGCGTGGCATAATGAAGAATGTCGTCAATGAGGACGTGGGGAAATGTATCTGCAGAAATGTCTTGCTGCTGCAGAGGTTTATTATGGGAGATAAGAGGCTTCGCGAAATCATAAAGAGCTTTTAATCTATGACACGCTCTTTGTTCTTTGACGAAGTTTTCCTTAGTGAGATGGAAGCGTGTGGTTGGCAAAATTGTATTTTGCGCAAAGGTATGTGTGAGAGGGGGAGGGTTGCGACTCAAGTAATCAGGTATTATATTTAATTTTCCTTGCTTATAAACAATCGTGGGATTGAAATGTTGTATAAAGAGATTCCACCTTTCAAGTCTTCCAGAGAGTTGTCTATGTCTGATGAGGTGGATTAGAGGCTGATTATCGGTAATAATCGTAACCTCGTAACCGAAGATCGTGTTACGGAATTTGCGTAATGCGAAAACAATTGCTAAAGCTTCCAATTCCAAGGTATGGTAATTTGTTTCAGCTTTAGAAAGAGATCTAGAGATAAAGGAGAGAGGTCTCTCTTTATTGTTATCATCCATTTGAAATAGAACGGCTCCCAGAGCAACATTAGAAGCATCCGTGTTTATGAAGAAAGGTTTGTCATAATCGGGATAGCACAACTGCGGTTGCAATAAGAGTTCGTTTTTAAGTATTTCGAACGCCTTATTTTGTTCAGGTCCCCAGAAAAATGTGCTATTTTTCTTTATGAGTTGTGTAATAGGTTTAACAGTCTGGGAGTAATGGGGTAATAAATGAGAAAAATAAGTTAGAAAACCAAGAAGAGACCGCGTTTCTGAGACGTTTGTTGGGGGTTTGAACCCTGTGAGAGTCTTGAGTTTTAGAGGATCTGGGGATATCCCATTTTTGGAGATTTTAAAACCGAGAAAAAGGAGAGAGGTTCTCAAAAACTTACACTTCGTAAGTTTCATTTTAAGCCTGTTTTTGCGAAAAGAATCGAAGACTTTCTTTATATTTTCTAGGTGATTTTCCAGAGATGTTCCCATAATAAGAACATCGTCAAGAAAAACTCTGCAGGCGTCACACCTAAAAGATGATGCAAAGCGAGTTCCATTAGATTTGCAAAACAGGAAGGAGCATTTGCTAATCCAAAATTTAATCTCGTAGGTGTATATTGACCCCTTGTGGTTCTGAAAGCGAGGAGCGGTTGTGTCTCCTCTTCGATTTCAATGCAGGTATAGCCCGACTTTAAGTCCAGAGCTGTGAAGAAGGAGCTGTTTCCTAGAGAACTTAAAATGTCCGAAATACATGGAAGGGGGAAGCGCGAAAGGATAGTATGAGAATTGAGAAGTCTATAGTCTGCAACAATACGGTTAGTTGCAGATCCCTTTTTTGGAATCACTAGGAGAGGAGCGCTATGAGGGCTGGAGATGGGTCGAATATATCCTTTGTCCAGCGAGTCCTCCACCCACTGCTCAATATCTTTGAGGTAGCGGTGGGGGAGTCTATACTGAGGACGGTATAATACCTTTGGTGCGTCTTCTTTCAGTGTAACACTAAACTTCGTTAGGGGACAAATAGGAACTTCATCCTCTTCCAAAGCGATTATATCCTTGTAGTCCATGAGAAGATCTAACAAATTTTCCAGTTGCTCTGGAGCAGTGAGTGTTGCGCACTCATCTTCCTCGTTTTTGAAAGACTCTTGAATAATTTCTTTATAAGCTTTACGAAGTTGGGGCGGGGTTAAACCTTTAGACGAGGAAGCAACATTGACATGTGAAGTGTCCAAAGGAGAGTCAAGAGCGAAAAGAGGATTGGCGATAGTCAAAAAAGTATTTGTTTGCAGCGTGTGAGGTGCTGCTGACATATTTATAATATCCAAAAGAACGTGACCTTTATTAACCGAGCTCATAACACCACCTATGAAGAGAAAACTATGAAGAAAAGCCTTTTCAGAAGTCAAAATTAGTTTATCAGGAGGGGGGGTGTTCGCCAAAGATAGAGCTTTGACAGATAAAGTTGTTTTAGAGTAGGGATCAAGGGTGACATTTTCAATAACAGAGAGGTTATACCTTGTGTCGGTATCAATTAATAAATCATTTACAAAGCTAGTTTCATTATGATAAAGAGGTAAAGATGTGTTGTGGTGTACCTCTGGTGTGGGATTGGTTTGGCGCTGGGGATAGATGGGTGTAAGAGGCATTGAAATGTAGGCAGTGTCAGACAAAACAGCTATAGTATTTTTATGCGCCTCAAAACGTATATTAGGTAGAGTTAGAAAATTAGTTCCCAAAAGAAAATCTGCTTGAAAACCACAAAGTGAATCATCGACGACAATGAAATTTATGGGTACAACTACGTTTTTAATGTGTAAATTGAAAATCGATGTCCCAAGCTGATCAAAAACATCTCCAGTGATGGACTTCAAAGTGATCGGTGTTTTAGTAAGTGGTATATTAATAGCAAATTTGTTTTCTAATTCTAAAATAAGAGATCGTCTGGCCAAACTCGAATTAGATCCCGAGTCGATTAAAAAGCGTTTATTCTCTAAAGTGTAAGTATCGAATGATATATGTGAGTTGAGAAAATAAGCTGGGCCAATCAATGGGTGAGAGAGATCGTCTACATCTACTGCCAAATTTGTGTCATTTGTAAAAGATGAAGAAAATGTCAGCTCTTGTTGAAGAGCTGTAGGAGTAGAGGGAAGAGTGAAATCATTGGGATACAGGGGAAGCCGGGACTCCGTTTTAGGTAGTGGGTGAGAAGAAAAAGACGAAAAATTAGGAGCTGGAAGTGCCTCTGGAGAGGGAGAGGGAGATTTAAAAGTTTCGTCTGAGGCTAAAGAAACAGAAGACTGATGGGGAGTGGTTAAAATAGCTTCATTAAAAGTGACAAAAGAATCAGAGAAATTATTTATAGAAATCTGGTCAGTTCCCTGTGATTCAATATTTGGGGTATTTAAAAAAACAAAATCATTATGAGAGGAGGAAGTTAACTTGGGGGATACATTAAAACTACTAATCAAATATTCAAAAGAGCGAGAGTTAATGTGAGAATCAAAAGGTAAAAAATTGTTAAAAGGAAACGTGGAAGGAAGTAAAATATGTGAAGAGTTAGGTGAAATATTTCCTAATAAGTTATTCCTATATAAACCAGTAGGAATAGTTTCCTTTTCCAATGCATTTCTATCTAATTTAGAGTAAAATATTTTACTAATGTCAGTTGCGTAAGCATTTCTTCTACCTATTTTGTCATTACTACTAACTCTTCTCTTCCGTCTGTAACGATTGAATGAGGGCCGTGCACCTTCATTTCCATGCTCTATAGCTACGAGCGCCTCCATATTCATCATATCATGCCCCTCTGGCATATCTAATCTCACCTCCTTGCTACGTTTCACCTCCGCGTCTGCTCTCACCTGTTCACTAAATGCGAAGCTCAATCCATTACTGGGCAAGTGATCTATAGGCGCGAGAGCCATCTGCTTTCCAAATGTGTTTGTGGAACAACCACTATTACTATCAGTGCTATAAAATAATCTACTCGCCCTGGCTCAATATCCACACTATCTTCTATAGCTAAATCGTGTGGCCTATCATAAGAAAAACAATTTATACTCCTACCTTCCAAATTTCTATCCTCTGTAAACTCCATATTCAAAGATATGTGTGACTTAACCTCAAATCCAACATCACCATTGAAAACTTCACCATTTTTACCATCTTCAATTTCATCTGCGCTTGAGCTTTTAACACCAACTTGGAACTGCTTTAAATACACCTCGCTCTTGGAGTTTGCCTCTGCTCCATCTCTGTTCACCACGGCAATATCTGTGGCTTGCGAATCTGGTTCATACTCATCGTTAATCTGGAAATTTTTAATAAAACTTTGGGAAGATAAAAGAGTTTTGGTAAGTGAAAGATTCAAATTGTACTCTCCCAACGGGGAATGTTCAATATGATCTTCCTTTAGCTTAATACATTTTGACATGTCTACTGCATTTCTGTTTCCGGGCTTAAAAAGAGTTACATCATTTTCCAACACAGCGGAGTCATGAAAACCTAACCCTACAAATTTTAAGTCAGCGCTAGAAATGCTATCATTCAAAGTTATATCATTACTGAGGCATGCATGAGAGTTAGTATTAAAATCAAAAATATTATTAATATTAAAAAGAGAAT
>JABUQX010024150.1:100000-102500 GCA_015478945.1 Trachelipus rathkii
CCATTTGTTGCAAGGTTACCTTCACCATTGACTTATGTACAAGTTGTTGCTCCTCTCTGCAATCCACTCTTCCTCTCGTTTGCATTACCTAAAACAGTAACAATCTATCTATATATATATATATATATATATATATATATATATATATATATATATATATATCATATATATAATATATATATATATATAATGTATATATATATATATATATATATATAATATATATATAATATATATATATATTAGGGATGTAGCGGATACCAGAAAAGAGCCCGATACCGATACCGAATACTCTATTTTTTTTTGGTGCCAGGATATTGTCGATACAGAATAGTAATATTTCACAATAATAAATACAACAGTAATAAGATAGAACATTTGTGCACTGCTAGGCAACTCAAGATTGCATTACCTGTACAAACAATACTTAGTCCTTTATATTTCATATTTGGTTGTGCCAAGTATATTTTTTTATAAAATTACAAAAATAGTACTTTTAAGGAATAATAATTGCAAATAATAAATATTAAATAACTTTTTAATGTTTGTGTTTATTTAAAAAATATTCCATTTCCCTTTTCAAAGTATTAAACAAAGTTTTAGCTACTAGCTTTTATGTTTTACATGATTACAATTTACAAGAAATTCTTTAACTAGCTCAATATATAAGATAAAAAAAAGGAATTCAGAATAGACCTCACTTAATCCATGAAAAGTTATAAATAAAAAAACGCTATTACTCAAAAGGCATAATAAAATACTCCTTTAAGATAGATATCATTCAATACTCAAATTCAAAAATTATTAAATTGTGATGCAAAAACATCAAGCTTTCACTAGTATCTGGCGAGAACCTGTTCCTTTTTGGGGATTTTACATTCCCACCTACAATAAAAATATGCTCGCTCTCGACTGATGAAGGAGGGGCTGATAATATAATTTGCTTGCAAGCACTGACAATAATGGAAACCGGCCCATTTTTTCATGCCACCGCATGAAAAGAATTCTCTTTTGGTAGGACATCTCATGTTTTCCGTAACTTGCAATTTGAATTATCTTTGCTCATTGATGACCGTCTCTTCAGTTTTTTTCAATGAGGTTCTTTGGTGTGATTTCTTTGAAGGTGAATGAGATGCCAATGCAATTTCAGTCATGAACTTATCAAAGTCTAACAAATCCAAATTCTCATCATCTTCAGTAGGTTTATTTGCTGAAAAGCCACCATCCTCACTATTAGTGCTGTTGCCACGGGTTGCTGATAAGGCGGCTTCCACTTCTGTGGATCTTTTTTTTTTTCAAGCGAGCAAGCTCCTCAGTTATGCTATTTAAATGCATCCTAGAAGTGGTTCACCGTCGGATATGCTATTCTTGTGGGGTTTCAGCTAGCTTACGGAATTCCTTATTAGAACCATTTATTTATTTATTTTTTTACAGTTGTCACAGCCGCTCACGGGCAGAACCCTATTCAAGGAGTGGGTGTTGAACGCCTCAAAAATCCATCTAACGCATATTACGCAGATGAGCACAGACGCAGGCTTTAAAGTGAGGGAAATTAAATTGAGTAGGAAACACAGATGATGGAAGAGAAAATTCCACAGAACAGAGGTGGCAGGAAAAAAAGAAGCACCGCAGCGAACCAGTCCGGAGTTACTAACATCACAAAACTCATGTCCCGACACAGCACCCCTTGTGCTACGAGTTCGTCGTAAAGGTGGTGTACGCGGTGAATAGTTCCCTCCGAGCACTTGCCTCTACAGTGCCTATAGAAAAGGGATAAAGCACAACATCGCGCCGCATATATAAAGGGTCAAAGTGAACTAAATAGTAGCAGAACAGTTTATAAGCTTTTTGCCCTTTGACTCGACCATATCCAATAGCCGGGTGAAAACCAGAGCCCCCGCCCCTCACAGATTTGAGAGCAGTACTCATACAAGGGCGGATGAAGACCCTTGTATAGGTGGGGTAACTGAGAAGAGGAAAAAAAAGTCTCGCACTCAAAACAGAAAAATCCCAGTTTCTTTGAGGCCGCCCTAGCAACCACTGGGATTTGTTGAGGTTTTCAAAACATTTTTTGTTTATGTTAAGAGCAAGGATGTGTTTATATTGCAAACAGGAGAGACGAGAGAACCGTCGGAAAGAGATAGAAGTTAAGTGTCTAAGAGAGATAGATTTGTAGAAGTTGGGTTTAAGAAAAATATATCTTAAGGCGGAGAGGACCCCACCCGAAAATTCTATCCACACGACAAGGAGGAAAAAACGGGAAAAGATTAGGACGAGAGGCAATATCTTAAAGGTAAAAGAGGGAGCAGAATTGAATTGAGTTGAAGAATGAGGGGTCAAGTCATCGACATATGAAGTGGATAGAGTTAGATGTGCAGTGAGAAGATCATTAATGATGAAAAGTAGGAATAAGTTAGGAGATAAAACAGAAACCCTGAGGAACACCACTATTTACAGAAAAAAGAAGAAGTCGCCCCATCAACAACAGCCGATATTGAGC
>JABUQX010024150.1:112500-137909 GCA_015478945.1 Trachelipus rathkii
AGAGCGAGAAAGTGCATCCGCGACCACATTTTTCGTACCGGAGATATGACGTATCTCAAAGTCGAGCTCATTTAGTTCTTCCATGGTTCTAGCCAATCGCCCATCTATAAGACTCATATTCTGTAAGTAGATTAAAGGCATATGGTCGGTAAATATAACGAACTTAACCCCGCGAAGAAAAGGTCTCAACGACTTTACTGCCCATCTTAAAGCAGTGAACTATCTATTACACCGTAATTTCTCTGGGCACCGTTAAATGTCATTGAGATAAATGCTATAGGTTTCCGTTCGTCATTTTGAATTTGGGATAGGCATGCACCAGCACCAATGTCTGATGCATCAACATGCAATTCCATGGGTGACACATCGGGACTATAATCAGGGAACCCCAATACACAAGGGTTTACTAACGCCCTTTTTAATTCTTCGAAAGCATTTTGACATTTGGAAGTCCATTGAACATTTTTGCTGCCAGTCTGGCATGACAAAGGCTTACTAATTTGTGAACAATTAGGAATATGCCTTCTATAAAAATTTATCATACCCAGAAACTGACGTAGTTGTTTTACCGAGGTTGGGATGGGAAATTCCAAAGCTCCCTTAACATTTTTCTCAAGTGGAAGAATTCCATTCCGAGAAATCCGATGCCCCAAGAACTCGACTTCTGTACAGCAAAGTCAGGTTTTGCTGGGTTTTAATTTATACCCATTATTTTCTAAGGCAGAAAGAACCTGATCCAAGGTGACTAAATGTTCCTCAATTGTTTACAGTTAAATGATGATGTCATCCAAGTAAGCCATCACCTTAGACCAGGATAGCCCTGCTAAAGCCAGCATCATTCCACGTTGAAAAGTGGCAGGGCCATTTTTTACTCCAAATGACATCTTTAAATATTCATATTGTGAGAAGGGAGTCGAAAAGGCTGTTTTTTTCTACACTCTCAGGCTCCATTGAGACCTGATAATACCCTTGAACAAGATCGATAGTGGAAAAGTAATGATTTCCATGCATATTATAGATCATATCTATAAGGTTTGGCAAAGGAAATGAGTCAGTTTTAGTGACTTGATTAAGCTTATGATAATCAATACATAATCGTAATTTCCCGTTAGGTTTTCTAACCGGTACTATGGGTGCGGAATAAGGAGACCAGCAACTCCCAGCACTGCTTTTTGATTTCCTGGGCCAGAGGGCCTTGAAACCTACGAACCAGCAATTTAACAGGTCGTGAGCTCTCTACTTCAATGCTATGTGTGACAATTGTAGCAACCCTTACATCATGATCACCAAAGCTTAGCGCTTTTTGGTGTTTCAACAAAACATCTATAAGATCATGCTTTTGTTGAGAGCTAAGAGTTAACTCATCCAATGTGAAGTCTTCCCTTATCTTATTAGCTGTCCAAACTTCCCTTTCTAAAGATAATTCTATGGGTTCCGAGTTTACTGTATTTATCATAGGAGAAAGGCAATGTTCCTCCTGAATTGGAAATAAAGTACCTAAGATCATACCCTTCCTAAGATATTTAGGTTTTTGAAAAGAGTTCATAACTGCGAACTTCCCACGAGAAGTTAAATCTAACACCCCCGGGACATGAATAAGTTTCCCTGATGAATCCCCTTGAAACCCCACTAATGATAATGGACTGTCTGATTTGCCTTGAACTTCCACCAATTTGCAAGAAAGAGGGGTAATATTAACTGAATGAACATTCACACATTTATAAAATGGCATTGAATTACTTTCATCCTTGGCAATCATTTCAAATTCACTTTCACCCCGGTATATCAATTCCCTGGTGGTTAAATCATGAAGGAGATTATTATCCCTCAATACAGTGGCTCCCAAAACATTCCATTCACACATCATTCTCCCGGAAGCACTAAGAATATAATTGGTTTGGTGACAAACTCATTATCGATAAAGTATAAATGTTTTTTCTATATAAGTATCTATGGGGACTGAATTATCACGGATTAAACCACTCACGGAATTAATCCCAATCTCTATGGAAGGTCTCAATGACACATGCCCTAATTGATCTTTAACCAACCCTTCATTTATCAAACTTATCCCTACCCCACTATCTACCATACAGGCAAAAACGCCAGAACTACGGGGTTCGAAAGCTACAGTTATTATTAAAGGATCAACGGAAGGGTTATTATAAGTTACCCGCACACTGCGGCAACTACTATCAGATGATGCGCGATCCTCGTCATCGTTATCTATATGGGTTTTTCCTTCCTCTCCCGGATGGTTTTTTAAAGAATTGTTATTTGTAATGGAGCCCTTTACGGTATTACTCTCCACCAGAGGGCTCAGTTCCATGGAGACCAAGTGTTTAACGTTATCTCAGGGTTAAGACCTTCCTTACCTCTTTCTTCGACCACACCCCTGGGGGACAACCTGGGATTAGGCGATTTCGCCCTTGGTGGAAGTAATTTTGAACCGCTCTGATTATGGTACGTAGACTTATGATAGACACGTTTCACTGCACCTGTGAAGTGTTCCCTAGGAGGACCACTGGCCTCCGGTCTACTATCAGGCACTTCCTTTGGTCACATCTGATACCAGGATGTGGACCTTTACAAAAGGGACACATCACTCGACTAGATTTTGGGATGAAGGTGACGAATTATATAAACGACAATTCGCCCTTCGGTGACCCTTCTTTTTACAGTAACTACAAATTCCCAAATATTTGTAGTACTGCTCCATCCGGTGTTCGCGCTTTTCCCTATCTTGTCTAATTTCAACCGGGTCAGCTCTTTCATAATTAGAATCTCGTTCCTTAAAGGGAGCTTGTTTCTGTGGAGGACTACGTTGATTGTCTCGGTAGTATCTACTACCTGACTGCCTATCCTTGGAATTACGATTATTATTATTATTATTATACCTATTCGGATTTCTGTTTTCGGGACTAGCTTTACTATTATCTCCACGACTATGGAATACCTCTGTCCACCCAGGATGGATGGTATCTATTCGTACTACTGAATCTGTAGTTTCATTCAAAGCATCTACGTTTGGAGTATTCTTTTTACCTACTCTGTCCTATAACCGTAGAAGAAGTTTGCGAGATGGAATGTGGATATTTATTATCAGTTTCCAGAGCGTCTGCGTAGTCCACTATTTTGAACGACGGAATTCGCCTAACACAGTCTATCTGCTGCATTATAATATATTTCCTAACACTTTTCTCTATGTAGGGCGGCAAGCTACATAAGAATGCTACACGTAAAGACTCGTGTTCCCTCATGTCAAGGTCGCTGTAAGCATTCCTAGCTAATCTTTCTAACCTAAAAGCATACATATGTATACTCTCCCCCGCGCTTACGATGAGCTGCGTGGTAAGCCTGTAAATGGTATTCTTCTTTTCTCTTTTCCTCATACCACCTAATAAGGGTATCTCGAATGGAAAAATAATTACGATCTTCCTTAACAACTAATCTATATAAATCAAGAAAACTACCCTTGAGTTGTCTCCCCAATAACCTAAGCCACTGATGAGGAGCATTTGGGTAATGAAGGTCGCAGTAAGACTCGAAGTCATTTAGATATACTAATAAGTCCTGTTCAGCCTCGTATTTATATTTTCCTGGGTCTACTACTTTCAAACGCTGTGAATTTTTTAATAATTGAGTTAACATGAAAATGGCTTTTGTTAGCATATCTAGATGCTGTTTTATTTGTCAACCAGAGTATAACAGAACATCGTCGTCAGGGTTCGACTCTCGATTTCTGTCTACTCATAAAGAAACATGGGATGGAGGCTGTAACAATGTTCGGTATGAAGTCTGAGTTTTATTTACATCAAGATTATCTGTCTGAGTGAATCTAGTCTGAGGTCTATTACTATTATATGAATGATCGTCAGTCAGTTCATCAACGTTTTCAAAATTTTGTGTCTGGGTATTTTTAGTCTGCAGTTTATTAACTAGTTTTGTATTGCTTTTACTTTGAGATGTCATTAAAGGCATTGAAAATTTATAATTAAATCCCCTTTCTTCTTTAAGTCTATCTTTTTTATAGTCATCACCCAAAGCTTCCCCCAAGTCCCCCTGAGTTGGCCTGGCTAAACGTGACTTCAGCGATATTTCAGGTTTATTTGATTTAATTTTTGAATTATCAAAAATTGAAAAACGGGTATCACCTTCCCTAATGTAAGGTTTAGTGCTACCTTCTCTAAAGGGAGGCTCTGTGTTGCCTTCTCTAAAGGAAGGCTCTGTGTGACCTTCTCTAAAGGAAGGCTCTGTTTGACCTTCTCTAATGGAAGGCTTTGTGTGTTGTAATTTATCTCTACCATCATCATTAATCTGATTTGGTTGAGATAATTTTTTCATCAATGTTTGCATATCTGCATATACAACTTATTTTCGTGGTAAAACAATCAAGGTCAATTCAACCTCTCTTTTTACAAGGCAACTCACAAAACCTCATCTGGTCTTATCACGGGTTTTTATTTTTATATGTTTATCATCATCAATCGAACAATCAAGCAATACATTCTTATTCATTCAGCGTGTGTGAGGAAAAATATCCATGAGTCGCATCAAGAAAAGACATATTGTCTCTTTTTTTGACGCGCAATTAATATTACATGTACATCATCGTCAGGGCAAAACGCTTTAGTAGGGTGCCAGGCGCCCTTTTGGATTGTTCTTTCTCCACTCTCTTTCTGTCATTAAACACTATAAATAAAGAAAATCCTGCATTTCGCACATAGCGCTGTTGTGTAATACCAGACCTATCAACTATTACACACACCACCCTTTACCTAAGCACTTTAGGTCTGGCTGGAGGCTAAGGTCGAGAGACTATAGAAGCCATGATTTTTATTTCCTATAAATTTTATTTTAAGTCTCCCTATCTCACAAAAAGAAATCACAGAAAATGACTGAACGACAGAAGTCATAATGTGTTCTTTTCTTCGTGTGTAGAATCATAAGAAATATAACTTTTTTGGCATTTAAACTAGTATGAACAACGAAAAAAACTAACGAACCCCTGTGCTTACACCACCACTACGTGAATTATCTCGTTTGATAAGAGAGAAATAGTTTATATGTCCACAATTCATTAGTGAGATATGACAAAAAAAGACAAGAAACCACAAGAAGGAGTCACGCTCTTGTTGGGCTGCTACTTTTAAAATTTGTTTGCTCTTACCCCTGCTACCGGAAACAACACTGCGCGAAAAGTACTATCGGACTCTACTTTTAGGCACCTTTCCGTAAGAATATAATGATACCTAAAACAAGGTGAAAAACATGACATTAACAAATAGTGATACACACACCCATATATAAAGCAAAAATTTAATACTAAATGAAAACAACAGACCGTCTGATCAATATCAAAGGAGAAAAACGTACACCACATGTGATAATAGAAACGAACTAGATTATGTAAGATTTATAATATCACTGTTGAATTTTGATACAGAGCCAGGGCCCACATTAAAAATGGAGAGCACTTGTGAGTTCCCTTTCCCTCAAATGTATCGGACAGTTTTGAGGACCATGGAGCCACATTATCCTGTAAGTTAACAACTTTGTACTGATTAGGAGCACATCTCTTAAATTTTATATCATATGATAATATCCACAAGATTTCAAACACACTATACTATATACAGAGACGAATATTAATAATGAATCTAATTATACCACAACAAAATTATATTTATCCATAAAGATGATAATGAAGAGAGAAAAAATAAACGAATATAGGTATGATTAATATTTATTAACCCTGAATACCGTGCCGGACTAACACTTATATCAACTTATTCGAACAAAGCATAAAAATGTACGCTGTTTCATATTTGAAATACATATAAGAATTATCTGTTTGTCGTTGAGTAATAAAGCTGAGCTTCGAAAAATAAAACTAAAAAGGAAAACCAATAACCCATATAAGTATGTTGGCTGTAATGTAATGTTATATAAATTTTCGACAACCCTGCCAACCCCTATCTACGAATGTACATTTTTTCCAGCTACACATACGACGACTTCATTCCAATTATATATTTTGTTATGTGCTCTTAATTTAAATGGTAATTAATGAAAACATTGAGTAAAAATAAAACATTTAACTCCCAACGTTTAATTAATAAGGAACAACCTTATAAAAATTATAGCATATAATTATATATTATTGTAATAAGAAAAAAAATCCTACTGACTATAAATGTATCAAAAGTTATTAAAAGAGAAAGAAAAATAAAGAGAACTTAATTGATATGCTGCAGAGGTTCAAAACATTAGAAAGCCAAGAGAGGAATCACTCAAAATACCAAGAAATAAATAAATAAGTTTGAGTTAATTTCAAAAAAGACAACTCTCTATATTATAATATATTTTTCATTATAATATCAATATTCATCTACTCGCCGCTATATATATAGTGAGTGCTGTATTATAGCCGACGATATAATAATTATAAGCAGCGATGTGGGCTCGGCTATTGCCCACTCTAGTACACCTCTTAGATTTTTTGATTTTTTTAACTATGTAATAAATAAAATAATTTTATTATATTAATAAGCTATATAGCTACCCCCTTTTATTTTATTAGGGAGGTATAATAATAAAAATGGGTAGTATAAAAAAACTGATTGTATAAAAAACAAAATTTTTTTTATAGTATATAAATAATATATATATAGTAAATAAAACACTATTGTGAAATAAATCAAATTTTAGATTATCAAAAATTCATATGATCTTTCCATAATTGGATATTGTTTCTCAAACAAAATTGGGGAAATTTACTAACGGAAAAATGGGGTTATTAGAGGTAATGGGGGAACCTGGTGTGTTATGAAATAAAATTAAATTTGGCATTTATTATAAGATGAAGGCTATAAACGCTTCAAATTTGGACATTTTACTAATTTGATGTGCAGGAGATATAATCTATCTCTATAAAATTATAACAATTTTTATCTTGCTATTTTTCTTTAATGGATGGTGGATTTGATATATAAAAAATATATTTTATTTTACCTAAAAAAAACATAATATATTATATTTGAATTATAATTGTATTATTATTCATTTATTCTGCAAATTTTTTTAGTTGTTACCACAGTATATTTTATATTTATAAATAATAAAACTATATGGAAATATTTTTATATATTATATTTATATTTATTAATAACTTATATGTAGCTTTTTTTATTTTTAATAATAAAGGGGTTCTAATTTTATAAAAGATCCCTTAATATATAAAATAATAATATACACAATATAAATAAAATACATATATGATATAATAATACAAGTATAATATATTTTTTTAAATTTATTGGTAAAAGATTCAATTAATTTTTTTATTTTTATAATGTTGGATATTCATTTTTGTCTTTCTTTTTGGTCTTTTCTTTAATATACTCTTTTAAAATAATAGAGAATGAATAAATAATATAAAGTATATAGAATTACATCATTACTGAATAAGACAAGATACAACAGACAACACCTACTGGTACCTTGTTTTTATATTATCTTATTTGCAATACTATTCAAATATTAGTAATGTATAAATTATCAAAGGAGAATAAATGTATTCCCACTAAGTTTTCATTCTTAATGAATAGGAAGATCGAAATTATACACTTATATATTTATGGGAGTAGCTATGGGTAATCACGCGAGAGATACTTCCTTTTACTAATAATCCCTCTTTAGCAACGAGCCTACAAACCCTATTAATTTATGTATACCACCCTATTTTTCTCTTTCAGAGCTCACAATGGTTGCTAACAAGGTATGGTAAATCTGTGCTACTAAAAGCTAAAAAGAATAATGGATTTTGTGTAATATTTACTATAATAAACGGAATCTTAGCTGTACTAATTTTCTTAATGTAAATGAAAAAAAAAGGTTGGGTTTTTTTTTTGGGAGGGTTTTTTTTTTGATTTTAACCTGGGAATTTTCTGCCTTTTTGGGTTTCGATTGGGTTTTAAAAAAAAAAAAACCCACCATCAATTTTTTTTTTAAAAATAAAAAAAATTATGAAAAAAAAAATCTTTTTGCAATTCCAATAGAATTTCAAATTAAGAAAAATTTCCAATTAAGGAATTCCAAATAAAAGAATAAAAATTTATAAGGATTTTCAGGAAAAAAAATTTGAAAAGAACTTTTAGGAAGGTGGGGTATTGTAATGTTAAAAAAAAGAGTTTTTTTTTTTTTTTGGATTTTTTAACTGGGATTTTTTTTACCCTTGAATTTTAAAAACTTGCCCCTTGTTAATCATTTTAGGGGTTACTTGGATAAAAAGTTATTTTACTCATAATTTATATATCTTAATATAAATTTGAATGGATTTAAAAATAATATTAAGGTTAAACATTATTATATTAAACATGGAGAATTGATAAATAGCTTTTTTATTTAACTATTATTTATTTATTTTATAAGATATTTATTAAATTTCATTTCTAAAGGGTTTGTGGGTAAATTTGTTGGGGTGGGGTTGTTATTTATTATATAGAACTAAGGGAGGCCGTATTACTAGCAAAGACAAGACAAGCTTTTATCGACCAATTAGACACACACAATAGGTGTGTTCGGATTTTGAATTACTTCAGGTTACTTTTTTGTATAATTCCCGTTTAATTGTAATACATACATATTGTTACTAACATGTAAGAAATTTTTGTTATGGATATTATTGATTTTTTTATAGTTTAATCAGTATTGTTTTATTTTTGAGTTAATATTTATACTTCTATCTAAATTTAATATCTTTTAAATTTGTAATGTTGAATCTTAATATAATTAAAGTACTATTGAAAAACGGACTTAGCAAGAAAACAGCTGCATATATTATACCGAGATCAAATACAATATAAAAATTCAATATAATGAAAACATATTAATTGTATTTTTTCCTATTAAATTATTTTTTTGGTTTATTGAAAGAAAGTTTACTCAAATATCTCCGAATCAGTAAAACTCAATGCTCTATAGAATAATTTTTTTATCTTATTATATATGTATTATATTTATTGTATATATTTTAATTTCATAAATATCGAATTACACCTAATTATTAAAGTTTCCTTATATTTAATTTCATATATCGTGGAGAAAGAATAAACTTTATTTTATGCAATACTGGTAATAATAAGTTATTATTTTATTTACTGATTTATATTATATATTTTTTTATGACTTTCAATAGGCCATAGATTAATAATTTTTTATTATTAAAGCTGGAGTATATTATTTAATGTGATATAGGCCCTTTTTTATTTTAACAAAAACGTATTATGATCAATGTCTATAAAAAATTTACCTGATAAAATAGAAAATAACAAATGGGGAGTACCACAAAATACAAAATTAATCGGTTTTTTCTAACAATGTCTTGGTAACAAATTACCGCCCAATGGTTAGTTTGACGACAATAATATAGAAGGTTCTTCTTATTTATATTAATCAGGGCTGTGTAAAGTCTTCTCCAAGAAATTAATCGTGGGGAATTGAGGTATCTTATTACTTCGATGAGTTATAAAAAGTTTTATCTGCCAATTCTACATTAATACATTAATAGAAATTTACTAGAAATATATATTCAGCGCTATCTCCGTCCAGCTAATTCTTTTTTTTTTTTTTTTTTTTTTTTTCTTCTTTGTTATTTTCTTACTTTTATTTTCTATGCTCACTTTCACATTATTGAGGGATGCATCCCATTTATTTTTTCTTCTTGAATAACTCTCTCCCTTTTAATTTATTGTTGAATTAAGTCAATTATTTTTGAGTTGTTTTTCTCTGGTTATAATTTATAAATATATATTTATGAGTGCTTATTTCTTTTTTATTTCATCTTTTGTAATATTATTAATAAGACGTTAAAATTTTGTAGAAATATTTTTGATTCTCAAATTTTATTATTTTTGTATTCTAATTCTCCTTTGTTTTTCATGTATTTTTATTTCTCTCTTACGATGTTTTTTCTTTTACAAATTTATAAACCTGGGTTTTTTGTTTTTTTTTTTATATTTTCTATTTTCTTTTTGAATGTTAGTCTTTTTAGTATAGACCCGTTGTAAACCATGTTTGTGTAAGGTACTAGTGTGTCTTCAAGAAACTCTAATTGTGACTTAACTTATTATTATTTAAAATAATATCTATGTTTTCAGTTATCTGTACTTTTCTTAGTATTGGACTTTCAATATTCAGTAAGTAGTTTTAGTCTCCATGTTAACTCTCAATTAGATTCCAATAGTAGGATGATATCCTGTCTCATATTCCAGAATTATATTTGTACTGTTTCTAAGTATCTCTCCGGTGATTTTTCTCAAGAGATGACTCTATATCCATTACTTTGTCATGTTCACAATGGGTGCAAGACAAGTTAAGGTTATTCCCAAATATGATGGCAAATAACGTTAAGCAGTCCATCGTATGGAATGTAAGTGGTCCCACGATAATGATAAGTTAATAGTTCCCTACAATTATGTAAATTTTGATAATCTTTCGTCCCATAGATATAATGTGAATAATCTTTTTAATTGTAAAATACTGAACCCTGTATTAATACACAATTTTAGTTTCTTGTACCAGTTTTAATTTTATATTTGGTCTTTATCTTCATTTTCCCGGTATCATCCCTTCCTACTTTATACGGATGACTGTGAGTGGGCTCTTTGGATTACAATCTAACTCCAACAGGTTCCAAATTAATAAGTTATATTCTGTAGTTATTAATGAAAAGCCTTTTTTATTACTGTTAATTATTATTGTTGATTCTTTTTACATGTTTTGACTTTTTGTTATTTTTTGTCATGTTTTTTCTCTCATTTTCGGGATTGCGTTTTTTTTATTTATTGTATCTTTTATTTATTTAATATATTATATTGTTTTTAGAGAATAATTCTACTTATGTTGATATACCATACTTTAGATTTGTTATTATATTTGGATTATCTTTTTTGCTTTCTTCCGTGTTTGTGAAATGAGTAGTGTTGAATCTGGTATTATGTACTTTTTCTTTTGTTTAAATTTTTTTTCCATGTTGTTTGTATGTTTTTTGTAATAGTTATCCTCAATAATGTGACTGCAAAAATGACCTAAAAATACGTACTCAAGTAGTCGACGCATTTAACACAGATTATTATAGTTAGTATTCTATTATTTACTATTAACTCACTATATGGTACTAAATAATTTATAATTATCATACAGCTCTCATTCAGCATGTACTGAAAAAATAAATCCTTATATTATGTTCATTTTTGAAAAAATGGTCCATTAAATACCGTGATATATACATACCTGTGTTTCAACGTGACACGTTTCTTACTTGACATATTCAGCATGACCAAGCATTTGTCTTCATGATCAACTTTTACATTCTCCATACACATCAACTAAGTACCTCACCCTTCTTTTATAATATTTGGTTATCTTTTGTATTTTCTCAATGTGTGTGTGATGAACCGTATCTCAACGCTAGGGAGAATTCAAATAGGTTAGTCTCAGCAAAGATCATATCTCTACACAAATTTCCCATTGTTTTTCTTCTTCTATGTTATTCCTTCTTTTTTCGAATCAGGTAAAATTCTGTGAATCTTTCATCAAATTTATTATTTAAGAAAGCTGCAAATTTCTTTATAGCGTAACATGCTCAAATATTTTATATACATATTATTAAAGTATTATTATATTTTATACTCTTTGTGTTTTTCATACAACATATTGTCTATTATTTTTGTTTATTTCCTTTTTTTTATTTCCAACTTTTATCCTTTAACAATAATTAAAAACTAGAATTTATTTTTCTATTGGGTTATTTTACAACTTTCTTTATCTACTTATTAATTTGTAATAAAGAGATTTCTACTCCTCAATATTAATTTTTTCTCTATATGTTTGTCTCATTTCATCACCTTATTGGAACATTCATGTCCATTTAATATCACATTAAAAAATTTTTGTGTATTTTTATCAAATGTGACAGATCATACTCTGTAGTCAAGTGCTGTTTCTCAAGATATATAGCCTATTTGGTTTTTCTATTAGAGATCGACTGCGACTGTTTTAACCTCATAATTCTCACAAAGATTTAAAATCCTGGTAACAATTAATGTGGGTATATATAACAAAACCTGTATATATGATGTGATTTGTGATTTTGAAGACTCTGAATCGTGAATTACCGGTCCAGGATGTGCTTGACAGACTGATTGGTATTATCGCCTAGGAACCCGTTCCTTATCACTCACTCGCGCTCCGCGTAAAAAGATTTCGCATCACTAATTGATCGTATCGACCACACAACCGGGGTTTCTGAAGTTCTTGTTTGTTTTGTAACCCTCTATGCCGACTTATACACGAATTAGACTACTAGACGAGGAGTGTTGACGACGTCTCTTCTCTCAGAATATCTAAGTAAACAGATCGCGGGAGCGAGCATTTTTCTTCTGAGTGACACTACTAGGACCCCGGCCCGTGATTATCCTCAACTGGAGTGCCGTTTATATAACGTACAACAAGGATACTGCATTTGTTTATATTCCGGTCCGATTATCCGGTATAAAATTACTCTTCTCTCCTCCACTATTGATATAACTTCTAACAAATTGGGGATATAATATATACCAAATTTGAGAGGGTGGAAATATAATTTTGTATAGTATAGTATTAAACGCTTAATAATAAATATATAGATATAAAAATAAGGTGTAAATATAATATATTTATTAACCTAATAAATATATAAT
Source organism: Trachelipus rathkii (assembly GCA_015478945.1). Lineage (NCBI taxonomy): Eukaryota > Metazoa > Arthropoda > Malacostraca > Isopoda > Trachelipodidae > Trachelipus > Trachelipus rathkii. The sequence continues at coordinate 125,244 of JABUQX010024150.1, forward strand.
ATAAAAAAGTGAGTTTTATATTTTTTTTTATAAGTATATTTAATTCCTTTAATAAGTTCACATTATTACCTTCACTAAATAAATATTAATATAATATTTATTAATCCCATATATTCATTGGGTTATTATTATTTATTATTATTTTATATTATTTATATTTTATATTTTATAGGGTGTGTTAGGAATCTCCGGCATTGTTGGGGGTGAGACAAGGGTGACCTCAACTCCCTTTTTTTTTATTGTGGCGCATGGGTGGGATTGGTTGGGGAGTGTGACATAAAAACAAAATTATCAGGCTCTTGTAAATATTTGGGTGGTGTATTTGGAAGAGAAGAATCCTCAATTGCGTAAAAAAATATGATAAATTAATATTGAAAAAAAATATGTATATAAAGAGAGGGTAATATAAAAAACTCATATGGTAAATTTTATTATTATCCATTTAGAAATAATTAATTAAATGTGGAATACTAAACTAGAGCGTAATGGTAACATATACTTACACCTCAATATATGTTATCCTCTCTTATCTTCAATAATTTTATTTTTCTCAATCGTTTACAGGGATAAGTATGTAGTGACCACACTAAATATAATAAATCTAGCACGCTTATTTTATCACGTGGTTGTTAAGCTCATATAGGTAAATTATATACCAAGTTATCATTTTATATCCACCACATTCGGCTTTTAGTAATTATTTATATTAAAATAAATAGAGAAGAGCGAGAAGCTTTTTGAGGTGCAGGAGATGATAACCCTCCCCCCCTTCCCAGCTGCACTCCACCACTATTTTCTATTGTTAAAATCTAGGGTATTGAGAGAGTCAAATAAGTCATGGGCAACAAAAGGGCTTTAATTTGATTTAAAAGCCAACTGCTATAGGAAAAAATTATTAAATTTTAATAACAATTAGAATAAATTAAAGTAAGAGAGATGTGTGTGGCGAGAGAGGATTATAAAATGATCAAACACTATCGATTATTATAATGAAAAAACTTTATAATAAAGACATAAATACGAGAAAGCATAAATATGTGAGCGAGATTGTTAGAGGGGTATATTTTAATAGTAAACTGCAAACTGCATATCCTCCATATATTGTTTATAATTGTTTGATATTATATTTTTTCCTACACTATCGTCTATGAATCTATTAAAGAAAACACAACTATGTCGGTTTAACCCCCCCACCCAAAATTACAAATTATTTAGTTAGAACAAAAGGGTTTTCTTCTTTTTTTTTGGGAGGCTTTAGGAAAAAGAAAAAAAAAAAAAAAAAACCCACACCATCCTATAATAATATAAAAAAAAATTGAGAGAGTGTATTTGGTTGTTAGTTCCGGGGGGGTGTTTGGGCTAATCAAATCGTATCAAAGATGGCCAACGTTTGTAAAACAATTATTTGTAGGACTATAATTTTGGTCATTACACAACTTCGCGCGAAACATCCAACATATTTTTAATTTGTGTGGGAAAGTTTAAAACTATGTGATTTCAATTATAAAAGTCCACTCTCCCCGCTAGCTGCCAATTCCAAAACAACATTTTTCAAATTAGCGCAATTGCGAAGTCCTCGAATTTATAATTTATTGGTTATTCCGTGCAAATTAGAGCCGAATTACGATCCACACATCATGAAAAGGAGTAGTATATATAAATAATAACTCATAATATAAATATATAAGGTTATATTATTATATATATTATCCTATCACATAAGACTCCACTACCCCACCCTTATTTCTATCATACCCCTTTTATTAACTATCCAATATAATATATTCCTCCTACCTATAATAAAATTGAGTATTTATTTATTTATTATTTTATTTTATGATGGCTTGTGCATCAGATTTGCCCCTCGCAAAAGAACCCACGGAAAATGTAAAAAAACACACCCCGTATTGCCAACATAGCTACTACAAACCTGGCAAATACATTCTGGCATTATATCAGCGGGCAGCGAGTGTGAAGGAGTAAAAATTGGAAAAGAAGACAATAAAAAAAGTAAGAGATAAAAAAGTTATAATAAATAAATAGGAAAACGTACGAATTATTATATTTTTTTGGAGTTATTGATTAAAGAGGTAATTAATTTATTTTTTTTTAGTTTCTTGCATTATCAATGTCCGCTGATAACATCTTCAAAGCTTCACCGAAGAAATCATAGAATAGTTTTAATTTTATAAGTAGTAGCAGAGAGGGAGACAAACCTAATCTATAAGAAACATAGAGGCCAACAAATATGGGTATTATTAATTATGGGGTGAGATATATTACCTATTTTAATTAAAAATTGATTAATGAATTTTTACTAGTTTTCAATTAACCAACAATAAAATTAAGTTAGCTGAAAGATCCTCAGATCCTAGTTCGTTAGACGATTATTTTTTTATCCCCCTAACCCCATCCAAGGAATAATTTTTTTTTTTTGGGGGGGGCTTTTACAAAAATGGCTCCTATCATTAATATATTTACATAAAATAAATGAATAAAGGTAGTTATATATATTATATATAGTATAATCTCCTGTATATGTCGTCGGGGGCGGGGACGTTGGGCTCACTTACCGGGGGTTTATACAATAAAGACCCCTTCGGTCCTCCCCCCCTCACCGTGTGCGTCTTATATATCATCTTTTTTTGTATGCCTTGGTGTTTTCTTGGAAAATCGCACGCGCCACAGTAGCATCAAGCGAGCATCTCTCAAAAATTAATAGAGTAGAGTGGTCTACACTTCTACCCACTAATACCATAAGTTATATTCAACACGTTCTCAGAATGTATGAAAGGCGTGCGGAGTTGAGAGCTCAAGATAATGAGAGGGATTAAATCTGAGACCCACATTAATAAGCGGTTGACATCAATTGTGGCCATCATATATATTAAAATATATATTACACCTCTTATTATATAATTGTATAAAAATTTCATATCTTATATTTCACATTTTCCTACTTCTAAGTAGGGAAATTTTATTTATATATAATTTTATTTAAAATTATAATATACTAATTTATTAGTTAATTAAATATTCATTATTTACATGTATATAATATTAATAAGTATAAAAAATATATTTTTATGTGTTAGGTGCTTTCCTCAATTTATCTCATCTTTTAAAATTTAATTTTTAAATGTAATTAAATTTGGAAATGTAATTTTAAAAACTTTTAATTCAATTACATTTTTTTTAATTTTTTAAACTTTCGTGTGAACATTAATTGATCTTTTTTTTTGAATTCATATTTTCCATTATATTCACTAATTTTCATTTTTTTATATAATAATACATATATATTATTTATAAAAATCTCTTTATAATATTATGATATGTAATTTTTGGTTTTTTTATTAATTTCCAAATGAAAAAGAACATAATAACTCCGTAATCAAGAGAGTGGGTGTCGTATAATATATTTTTGTGCTACATTAATAATTTATCTTTTGTTTTTCCGTCGACGATAAATTCAATGGTGGACCACACAATTCGACCCGCGCGACATTCAATATAATTTATTGTATGGGGCGTGGTATGAAGTCAGTGACCAACATTATGTCCCGCCAGTCGGATTTTAAATCTATATCTCAGCCGACTCGGGATCTTGTTTTGTTGCGAGGGACCCGAGAAAGAGTTTTCCCACGCCTCTCTCGTGATTATTTGCCTCAGTCTTTACCAGATGGGCTACAGTTACTCAACTGAAAAAACTGGATATAACTTTATTGGAATTAAAAATTTTTTCTGTCCATAAATCTTTTCAGGAAGAAATTGTTTCAAAATGGAATATTGTCAGTTTCTAATATTTCTGAAATTTTCTTATTTAAGGGACGTAATATTGGTGGTCTTTTTTATTATATTCCTTAACGACATTGTAAAGGAACTCCTCCAACTCTATCCCAAGTGAAGATTATATCTTAAAGTTGATAGTCTAATTTAGTAAACTAAAACGCCACGATGAGCAAAAAAAAAAAAAAAATTATTCCTTTTTATTCATTTTAATATGTAGTTACACTCACGGCACATGAGACGATAAATAGTTATAAAACAGACTGCTCTAGAGAAATATCCAGGTAATTACAACTGGTCTAAATCACTATCCGATACGTGGCACGAGGTGAGGAGATTATCTGAGTTAACTTCAGCTCGGAATATATCCTAAAGTATTCATGGATTAGTAAACCCCTTTTGAATATCAACGGGATATCTTCCATTGTTTCAATCATCATGTAGAATTGTCCTTATCTTGATTGTCTTGAACTAATTCTATATGCAGAGGTTGCGAGAAGAACCACCAGACATTGTTAATCTTATAATTACTCTGATCTCTCGAGTCGTAACAATAAATTCTTTCATGTATCTTCTCACATAAAAAGAAAGCTACTAAAATAAACTAATTTTCATACATATAGATCCCGGTCTTCTAACAAACGTCAAAAACGCTCAAGTGACATTAAAACTAAATTATTCTAAGTTTAATTTGACACTGGCAAAAATACAATAAAATATAATCGTTATGACAGAGTCCGAAAAATCCAATACATATGTGAATAATCCAAAATATAATCAATTACCTCGCAAATAATGATATTATGTTTTGGCCACATTTTAATTATTAAAATGATAAAACCATAAAATTATATTACAAACTATAATTTAATATGACATAAATATGACATCAACTATGACATAAATTTTTTCTCCAAGATGAATCATCAATCAAGAATTTTTATATTTATGAACCCCAGGCTTTGATTAATCTCTCAATTGTTTTGTATAGTAATAATAAGAGTTCCTTGTAAATGGATGGAAACTCTAATTAAATTAATAACACGAGCTCTTATGGATTTAGATTATTTCTTTTGCCATGAGTTTTCGAAAATGCCTTTCTAGTTTTCGGTTTTGATATCTACCTTATGTCGATAAAGTTTCGCTTAGCATAACGTTTATTCGTAATATCCGAGAGTGAGATTACTTTTGATATCTCCTATGTAGGTATCTTGTATCCCAGTTTATCTCTAAAGGACACGCCAGGACCATAAGGTTGTACAATGGACCAAGAAATGATTATCAATATTCTACGTAAAGTTTGAGTTATAAAAAATATCATATTACTTATGACCAAGAGGACATTCATGTAAATTACGCCGACAAGCATTGGAAATACTTATGTAGCAAAGTAAGAATTTACATAGATAAATTATTCTTTTTCGTTACCACTAAATCAAGACACTTTTCTGAATGGTAACTTATAGCCAATAGCAAAAGGCTATGATATTTAATTTGAATTGTATATTTATAAAGACGTAGATAAGGGACTCAAGAGACAATAGAATCTCTACAACAGCTGTTACCTTTATATATAAAAAAAAAGTGATTAAGAATAAAGCACCTTCCCTAACATTTAAATTATAATTTGTTACAAAAGTATATTATAAATCAATTAAAAAAATCTCAATATATAAATTTAAAATTATAAACTATAATATTTTAAATAATAATTATTTTTTAAATTATCATTGATTGTGTTTATAGTTCGGATCCATTAAAATTATATTATTATATACTATTAAATATCGGATAGACAATCAAATATTACATTATTATTAAAATTAGAAAAATTTAAAAATGACTATACACTAAAATTATATTATTTACCATCAATAATATAGATTTTTAATAAACGATATAAATAAAATCATTACTTATTAATAATATTCTTTAGAAAAGTTTTCCTTCTCTTATTGATGGTTTGTCTTCCGTGAATTTAAAAAAACAAATAAAAATTACATTATTGTTGTTAGCACATCTCACTGTCCAGCTTTCCATTCGACTCCAAACATGACCTGTGTCTCCCACACATCCCCCATCCGCGTCACGCTTGGGAGACCCAGTTCCGGATCTAAGTCCAAAATCTCTTATATAAATCAAGAGCTCAATCATCAACAGAGAAAGCCAGTGCTTAGTCACTATTTTCTATTTTTTTTCTTCCCCCACCACCTCCGTGAAGCACACAACAAAGAAGAGCATTCTCTCCCTATAGAAACCTCACGCACGTGGATCTCACCAAGGGGCCTCTGTGTCTCGTCGTGTAGGTGCCATCACGCTGACTCCGCTGTAATCCAATTACAATCGCAATAAGATTATAACGTTGGACTAGTGTCTTGCTCCAGCCTCCTGCGGAACGGCGCCTACAAGAAATTTTTGGTCCAGGGGGAGTTTTGAATTTGGAATCAATATCGTTCTTGTCCACCATTGTACTCGCATACCCCCACCAGCGCCAGACCCCTTCGTCACTCCCAGATCTGATTATCCTCTTTTCAACATTTTGGTCTGACTTTTTATTCTTAATTAATTTGTATACCCCGCGCGTTGTATTAATAATCAGATAAGTATAATCTCCAATGTACTTTATCGTGTTATGCATTTCCTAATATGAGTCTGGAGAAAATATTCCACCATGAACTAAAGATCAGCTGGAACTTCATGGTCGTTAGGCGTTGACTTAAAACCTTTTAACATATATTTTCCAAGTTACATTGTGTGAATTTCAATACATGAGCTTCTCCACACCCACGACTCTAGGACAATCTGCCGATCTTCCATTTTTGGTGAAGGCGGGGGAATGAACACCCCCGCCTCGTGTGCCAGCAAAAAATCACAATTGCATCTTGGTATTCTTTCCTCTGCTCCTGCAGTCCTGATGACTCTGGGGACCCCCAATAAAAACTCACGCTCGCAATCCAACAAGAGAGTGAAAGAAGAGAATGTGAGATGTCCTGAGGAGAGTGTAGCATCTTCCGTCTCTTTCTGGAGTTCGGGAGAGACGTCAACCCATCACGACAACAGAATCGGTATTGTTCTTTCCGGTGGAACTAGTAAAATGCAGAAAAAACACTGGAGAGGAGAAGAAAAATAAGAATCACGACACGCAATAGTTGAGATTTGAAGTTGTGTATTATTCCTGAAATTATACATATATGGATTAATTCCTCAACGTCCGTGTCGTGAACTTTCACTTATCAGATTTAAAAGAGCCGTCTCCTTACCCGCCCCAGCACCTCTGATTTCGACCCGCTTTTTATTTCTACCAGACCATCACTGCAAAACGGAGGACGAATAGGTACTACAAAGAATTAGGGACTTATATTTAATTTCCCTCGGTTAGTTGATATGTCTTCAACACTAGCGTGCCACGGAATAAAATAAACAAAACTATACCCCAACATTTGAACATTAGAGACGCGCTCGTCAATCCAAACACAATCAAAGGACTAACACAATCTCAAATGGGTTCACATCGGTCCGCCACCTCGCCAATCTGTAGGGGCTTATATTCTCTCCTAAGCCCCCTCCTGCTAAACCTCGCGTTGCAAAACCCCCTATATAGAGTCTTTCCACGCGCACCACATCGCTAGGCCCCCACCCACACTTGACAACAAGTCTAATCCACACTCACAGGAAAAAACAGGCAATCTTCCTCTCCTACTAAGAGTTTCGAAGAACGTTAGGCATCGCAGTCAAAAACACATTGCGGGAAAGAGAAAAAAGGGGTGGGAGGACATACAATTCAATATACATTTATGGGATCCTTTCAGACTTCTATTTCTTCATACAATATCTCAGTGTTTCTGCAGTTGTTTTATTCTGAAATCATTTCTCAATCTTTATCTTTCTTCCTGACGCTTCACTATGATCCTCACTCCCTTTTTCTCTCTTCTCCTGAAGAAATATCATATTTTTTCACTGATGTCCGCTCCTTTAATTACGGAGGAAGAATTCATCAGTTCTTAAAGTCATCTGGGGAATGTCAAATCCATGTCCTCGCAAATGGGAGAAATGTACTTTTTGTCTTAATTCTATTCATCAGAGAATTTATTAAATACTTAGAATCATATAGGTTACCCTATTCATATGCACTTCTTCAATTACAACATTCGTGACCCGCGATGTCCACTCCTAAACAGAAATGGTCGAAATTACAGAGGTACTACTTTCCCCCTTTCACGGAACCACAGTGTGCAGAAGCAATGGTCAGTCTTTCACATTGAACCCTTTGGGTGTCCCTTTTCTCACCAGGGCCCCCCGCGCAACAATCAACCACCTTACCTCTATCTTCCCTACCATAGTATTTGGAGAAAAAGTATAGCGACATATAGATAGAAAAATGAGAGAACACTTGATGGCTCATTATATTCAAATTCTAAAGTGTTCATATTTCTCCAAGAAAAAAATTCTTGTTTCCCCTTAAGAAAGGCATTAATCCCCCCTTTAAATAAAAAACCTGAAAAAATTCCGTTTTCCTTTGGCCCCCCCCCCCATTCCCCCTTATTTAAAATTTATGCCCCAAAAAAAACCAAATACTTTCTAAAAAAACCCTTTTTATTACCTCCTATTTGGAAAAAATCCCTTTGGGGCCCCACCCTTTACCCCTCACCAGCTCTTTCAATCATTTGCGTTGTTTACTTTTAAAAGCAACAAAAATTTTGGATTTTTTATTATAACTCTGTTTTATAAAAACAAAAAAAACACATAAATATATCCCTTATTCCAAAAAAAACATATTTGGTGAGAAAAGGGGGAATACCACAAATCCTATTTACTTCCAATTATTTGTCCTCCTCCCACCTATTTTTCCCTCCTTAAACACTAAAAAACCCCTTGGGAAAACTACAAGAATATTTCTAAAAAGCCCCCCAAAAATATTCCCCCCTCTTCCCGGCCTACATTCTTTCCACTTTATATTTATCCCATTCCCCCAACCAACTCCATTTACCAAAGGAGTTTTTTGGGGGTTTATATTCTCCCTTATTTGCCCACTAAATTAGTTTTATGGAATATTGTATAGATTTGATTAAACAATTTTTATTTTTGAATTGAAAGTTTGGGACAACACACTGGCTCGAACTCCCTAAAAAAAAAAAAAATTTTTTCCTATGAAAAACCGTATATAGCAAAAGCGCAGGGGTGGGGCCCCCCCGGGAGGGCCTCCCAATTTTACCCCCCTCCCAAAACACGTTGAGGAGTTAAATTTATTAATTTATTTGGAACGGGGAGTGGGGAGGGGGTTTTTTGGTGCAACCCACCTTAAACAACCCCGATGGCACCTTTTAAAAGCCCCCCCACTCCAGAACCCCCCCACCCTTTTGAATTTCCGTTATTATCACCAAAAAACCAACAAACCTAAAAAATAAAAATTTCTCCTTTTTTTCCCCCCTTTAAAAAATAATCCTTCAATTTAAATTAAAAAAACCCTTTTCCCCCCCCCTTCCCAGGTTGTTTTTTTTTTGGAAAAGGGGCTAACGCCACAAAAATGGTTTTCCCCCCAGGGCCCCATTTTTTTTTTCCCCGAAAAAAAAAGGGAAAACCCCCCCCTAGGGTTTTTTTCCTGAAATTTTTTTTCCCCCCTTCCCTTTCGCTAATTCGCCCCCCCCCCCCCTAAATAAGCCTTTCCCTTCCCACCTTTTTTTTTATTTCCCCTATTGTCAAGCTTTCTTTTTTGGGGGAAAAATAAACAACCCCCTTCCTTTTCCAAACCTCCCCCCTAGAAATTTTTCCTTTTTAGAAAAATTCCAAAAATTTTTTTGGGGGAAATTCTTTTCCCCCAAAAAAATTCAACTTTCTTTTTTCCCCGAAATTTTTTCCCTTGCAAAAAAAAAAAAACGGGGGGCCCCCCCCCCCTTTTTTTTTCCGCCCCCCGGGGCTTTTCCCCCGGGGGGAAAAAAAGGGTTTTCCCCCCTTTTCAAACTGGGCCCCGGGGGGGGTGAATATACCCTTTTTTCCTTAATCCCTTTTTAAAAAAAACTGAATTTTTTTTTTAATTGGTTTTCCCCCTCCGCCCCCTTAAGGGAAAAACCTAAACGGGGGGAACGGGGGGAAAAAGAACCCTTGTTTTTTTTTGGCCCGTTTGTTTTTTGAAACGCCCCCCTTTGTGGGACCATAATCCCCAAAAAAGGCCCATTTTGGGGAAAAAAACCGGGGGGGTTTTTAAATAATGGCCGACGGGGTCACCTTGGCGGCAATTCTTAGATCATCCAACTTAGGCGTGGGTTTTTTTTCCCCTCCCCCCCCCCTTTTCCCCTTCCTTTTTTGGCCCTTTTTTTTTTTTTTTTTTTCCAATTATTTTTTTTTAAATTTTTTTTTTATTTTTTTTTTTTTTTTTTCAAAAAAAGTTTTTCACCAAACCCTTCACTGTTGTTTTTTAAAAATAGGCCCCCAAATAAAAATTTCCCCCCCAAGGAGGGGGAAAAAACTTTCATCCTTTAGGTTTAATTTTTTTCCTTAAAACAACTAACTTTTTCTTATATTGAAATTTCGAAAAACCCCCGCCCGGAACCCATGCCCCCCCCCCCCATGGTGAACCCTTCCGTTTCCCCCGCCCTTTTCCCCCTAATAACGTTTTATTTTTTGGGAAAAGCCCCCACGGGGTTTTTAAACCGGCCTTTTAACACTTTAATGTTCCCTTTTAAGCCCTTTTTTAATGGGTCAAGCTTTCTCTCAAAATCGCCCTTCCCCCCCCCAATTTTATCGGGTTTTGGGTTTTTTGGGTTTTTTTTGAACCTTTTTTTGTCCTTTTTGTCCTTTACTCTTTTCTTTTTTTTTTCCCCTGTTTTTCCAATTTTGGGGTGGGGGGGGGCTTTTCCCCCTCCCCTCCCAAAAGGTCATGTTTTTTTTTCCCCCCCTTTTTAAAATTTTTTTTAAACTTAACTTTTTAAAAATTCTTTAAAAAAAACTTTTTTTTCCCCTCAAAAAATGGAAAAAAAAATCTTTTTTTCCTTCCCTCAACCGGTTCAAAGGAACTCTTAAGAAAATTTCCCAAAAAATTCAAAGTTTTATGGCCCGAATTTTGAAAAAAAATTTTCCCCCCGCAACCCCCCTTCAATTTCTTTTTCGCAAAAAATCCTCCATTTTCCCAAATTTCCCCCTGCCCTTTCCCTCAATTTTGGGGCCCCCTCCAGCAAAAATTTTTGGGCCTTTCCTTCGTTCTTTAATCCTTTTTTTTTCGATTCCTTTATTATGGTTGCTAAACCAGCCACCTTCCTGGAAAAAATAATGAAATTTTTTTTTTTTCCTCCCCCCCCGGGGGTTGAAATTTTGTTTCCCCCCGGGAATTTTCAGATCTTTGACTTTTTGGTAAAATTTTTAAAAAAATTTTTTTTTCCCTTTTTAAAAAACTTTAAACTTCTTAATTAAAAAATCCTTTTTCCCCCCATTCCCCCCTAAAACACCCCTTCCCCATCATCTCCCTAATCCTCTCTTCCCTTTTCCCCTTTCCCCCCCCACTTTTTTTCCCCCCCTCCCTTTCCCCGTTTCCCTCTTTTCCTGGTTTTTTTTTTAAACAATATAACCAAATCCCTTTTGGGGCCCCCCCCCTTAAAAAACAATTAAAAACCCAAAAAAATTGTCTTTCCCCCCAAACCCCCCTTTCAAAAAAAAAGACAAATTCCAAAAACGGGTTTTTTTTTTGCCTTTTAGGAAATCCCCGGCCCTTTTTTTTTTAAAAAAAAAGAAAAAAAAACCTGGGGAAGTTTTCTTCATTTTTTTTGGTTTTTTTTTTTAAGAAACCACTTAGGGGGAAAGGAAAAAAACCTTTTTTTTTCTTCCTCTCAAACAAGGGTAAACCCTCCCCCCAGCCTATTGGCCCAAAGGCCCCCCCCCTCATCGCCCGCCTTTGGTATGGGGAAGTACTGCCCTTCCTTCCCTTAACCTTTCGGAAAATTTTGGGGGGGGGGGAACCCCCCGCTATAGGGGGTTTTTTCCCGAAAGTCCCCCAAATAAAAGGCCCCCAAAAAGAAAAAAAAACCTTTTTTATAAACCTTTTGTTTTTTCCCCCGTTTTTAACTTTTTTTTTTCCCCACCTTTTCCCCCAAAACTTGGAAAAAAAAAAAAAAACCCCCCCTCTTTATTCCCTTTTTTTTGCGGGCCCCCCCGGCGAAAAAAATGGGTTTTTTGGTGCCCTTTATCCTCCCCTTTTTTTTTCCCTAATAAAAAAGGTTTTTTAAACCCGGCAAAGGGCCCGGGGGACAAAAAAGGGGGCGCCCTTTCCGGGAAGGGAAAAACCCTTGGGGTCCCAAACTCGCCCCGGTACCAACCCACCCTTTTCCCCCAACCGGAACGCCCTCCCCCTTTTAGGCAACAAAAAAGGGGGTTTGGGCCCCCTTTTGTTTTGGTCCCTCCCCTGCGGGCCCATGGGAAAAAAGTTTTTTTTTTTTTGTTTGTTTTGGGGAAAATATTGTTAAAGGAAGGTTAATAAAAGTTCCCGCCCTTTTTTTGCGTTGGCCTTTTTTTTTCCCTTTCTTTTCCCCCCTGCCCCCCACCTTTTTTTTTTTTTTTCCTGGTGGAAAAAAAAATTCTCTTCAATCTTTTTTTTGGTGTTTTTTTTCTCCCCTGCCCCTTTGAAATTTTTATCTTTCCCCTCACTTTCCAAAAAAAAAGGCCCTGCCCCCGGGTCCTGTTTGGCTCATCCTTGCCCCCCCTTTTAATTTTTGGGCCCGCTGTTTTTTAGTTTTTTTGGGGGGGTTGGGGAAGCTTCCCCTTTTTGAAAGGCCCAACATTGAAAACCCCCCAACCCCCCCCTCCGCGCCCTTTGGGAAAATAGGGGCCCCCTTTCCCTTTGGCCCCCGTTTTTTTTTGGGGGGGAAGTGGGGGGGGTGGGGGTTTTTTTTT